>VUQI01038245.1:0-19969 GCA_015106735.1 Paratilapia polleni | reverse complement strand
GGCATGACTCTATCAGTGTACGTACCACTCATATCCAAGGTAGGCAGGTAGCGTAAGGGGGTCTTGCCTAAGGACCCCTACTGGAGGTAGGCCATAGCCGGGATTCGAACTCTGGTTTCCCATGTCTGAGACCGTATAGTTTTAGAGGATATAAACTATCCTTCATGCAAGTTTTCTTCCAGGATAACCTTGTACATGGCTTGATTCATGCGAAGAGCCAGGCTGAAGTTTGCAAAAGACCATAAGGATTGGACCATAGTGGACTGGAGTAAAGTCATCTTCTCTGATGAGTCTCATTTCCAGCTTTGTCCAACACCTGGTCGTCTAATGGTTAGACGGAGACCTGGAGAGGCCTACAAGCCACAATGTCTCGCACCCACTGTGAAATTTGGTGGAGGATCTGTGATGATCTGGGGATGCTTCAGTAAGGCTGGAGTCGGGCAGTTTCATATTTGCAATGGACGCATGAATCAATGAATCATTTTAATTCAATTCAATTCAATTCAATTTTATTTATATAGCGCCAAATCACAACAACAGTCGCCTCAAGGCGCTTTATATTTTAGGGTAAAGACCCTACAATATTAGACAGACTCAAACATACACCTATAAACACAAAATCAGAGAAACTGATCATTTTGCAGTGGTCTCTTAATTTTTTCCAGAGCTGTATATATGTGTGTGTGTGTGTGTGTGTGTGTGTGTGTAAATAATAGAAATTTATATATATTAGAGAAAGCCTATGAATGATTTGAATCAGGTTTGCCAGAACAGGACCATATAAAAGCCATGATCCACACAAACCATATAGAAAAGATGGATATAGCCACCATAATGTCACCCACTGATTTGTGGAGCCTCAATTTTAGGTCTGTGGCCATCGCCATCTTGGGATTTTGGAACCAGAAAAAAAAAGGACCATCAATACCACAAGCTGGTAATTTTAACATGGGAGTCTATGGGGGTTGACTCCTTTTTGGAGCCCGCCTCAATTAGTAATTAGAAGAACTGCAGTTTCTGGCACTTCTAAGATGGTTTCATGGTTTTAGGTTGCTGCTTGATCTCAATTTGCCCAGCTGACCACAGCTGGCTTTAAGCAGGTCTACATCAGGTTTCAGTTCTGGCATCAGATTTGAGTCTAAATTAAGTAAGTCAGATGTTAACCACATTTCAAATTCAACTTTAACCAGGTTAGTGTATCATTCAAACATTAGAAAATCTGTAAAAATTAATGAATATAATCATAGATTATAATGTAAAATCATTATTAAAAGAAAACCCTCTGTAAATGTCATGAATTTGCGCACAGATGTTTGGAACTTGACCCCATCCTGCTCTAATCTTGCCAGAACATTTAAGCCAAAAGATGCAATTTATTTATCAAGGCAACCACTGGCATGAACTGTTGAGCCATCCATTTCATCACTGCCACACCTGAGCCGGAGCAGTCTGCTGTGTGGCAGCAGGCTTTAAAAAAAATAATGCCACAGAGTTTTTAATTCATCAGTTACCTTCGTACAAAGTGCAGAACACAGAAATTAACCAAATCTGGATGCTCTTATATTTGTGCTGCCTGGAATTTATGAAGACAAACAACATGATTATCAGCTCTCCCCTGGTTCACCTCACACTGTAACTCAATTTCTTGCTCAAGGTTGGTATTTCTCTTCATACATCTTCATTCAAGGCTCAAATTGATATGATAACACGAGAGTGATATTTGGTAATGCTAAACGTATGGTAATGCCTAGTTTTGCTTCTTTTCTTCTCCAATGAAAACTCCACTGGTGTGGATATAGAGCACTGTGCAAAGGGTAAAGATATTTATATCAAAGAAGACATTCGGCAGCAGGACGACAAACACAAAGATCCATCCAATCATTTGTTTGTTTCCTGCATTGCTCAATAAAAGCTATTGAAAATATTTGTTTTCAAAGCTTTTCTGTCTCCATACTCAGCCTTGAAAATGCCTCAGCTGATTAAAAAAAGGACAGAAAAATGTAATGAGAAAAAATCTGCTTGTTTTGAAGAAAAAAGCATTATAATAAAACTGGAAACAGTCCTTAACAACAGAAAAAATGATGATGGAGCTGTTCAATGTAAAACAGTTACAGTGTGAGTTGAGCTTTTTTGCATTAAAAAAAAAAGAGATTTCATTTGCTCATTCAGTTTATCAGTTAATCTTCTAAGTTTTTGTCTTTCATTATCCACAGGTTGAGAGATTTTTTTTTTAACAGTCTGAGGTTACAAACCAGTGATGAAACATTCATTAACATGAGTTTCTAAAATATTTATAAGGTCAGTGTTTTATATTAAAAAGAACATTTGGTTAAACGTCCGGAGCTGTCCGTTTCTCTGTCTGGTCCTGTGACCACCTCACCTTCGTCCACGTCCACCCAGAGATACAAACTGAGCATGACTGCCTGTGCCAGTGTTGATGCCTGTGAATTTGAAGGGGTTTATCAGTGATGATATTTTCTCAGATTTTTCTTTCATTATTTTTTAAATTGAATGTGCATTATTTGGCTTTTTAATTTTGGATGTTTTTTCTGATTTGTTTCTTTGTAAGATCCATCTGTCTATCCATCTACTAAATGCAAACAATGTCCTTTTTAAATGAGCATTTTAATCTTAATTTATACTACTTTTGGAAGTTGTCTTGTTTATATTGATATTTTCTGTACTTTTTGTTGTGCGCACTTCTTTTATTGAATCATTTTGTATTTCCTTTTTTGAAATATGGAACACTTCAGGAAGCAGTAAATGCAAGGACTCATGGGGCGGTTTAACTTCAGTTCCTTCAGATTAACAGTGCTGTGACCAGATCTCTCTTTTTTTGTTTGTTTTTTTTTTTTACACAAAATGTAAATATTGCATACTCTTAACTTTCTAAAAGACATAATTCCTCTATTCCCAGCACACACATCTTCTAAGTTTATTATCAAATTAGCTAAACTAAGCTTGTATAAAGTCCATTTACCTTAAAATTAACAAGAGTGCTTTTCCTTTGGTATGCTGCGTTACACACAACAGTAGGTAAACACTCTACAGTATTAGAGAGAAAACCCCAACAATGAGACAGTCCCCTATGAGCAAGCACTTGGTGATGGTGGGAAGGAAGAACTCCCCTTTTAACAGGAAGAGACAACAGATCCAGGCTCAGGGAGGGGCAGCCATCTACTACCATCGGTTACTTAATTTTTTGAGGCAACAAGTACCTATCTTGGTCACATCCCGCCAAAATTTCTGTGCCTTTCTCAGAAGTGAAAAATGAGGAAGAGGTCCAACATCAGAACATTTTTTATGCCTGAAAACCAAACATGTTGTGAGCCACTTGATTTTACAGCAATGGCAAGTGCAAAGACTCATGGGACTGTTTAACTTCATTATTTTATTTATTCTGTGTTTAGACTTTGATTCTTTTAGATGTTTGATGGTGTTTCCAGTCCTGTCCAGTCCTGAGGCTCCTGTAGTGATTAATGACTCTCATTCAGTGTTCATGTTCACGTTTGTGGTTCAAATTTTCATTAAACTAGTAATCCTGTAACGATGCGGTGTATGGGGTACAGGGATGTTACAAAAACTGAGGTCTCTGTCTGGTACAATATAAATTTTCTATACAGGTACTCAACTTTCTTTTAAAAAATCTAGGTGATTCAAAGGTACATTTTTTTTTAGTTTATTTGTTATAAAATTTGCTTAGTAGAGCTCTTTTCGTTTGGTATTAAGTGCATGTGACTTATCCTCCTTCAGTACTCTACACTTAAAATGTGGAAGTTAGTATAACTCATCCCTTATCAGAAGAGTAAAAAAAAAGGAAATGGTATGATATGAGATTTTTTTTTCTGCATGAAAACCAAAAGTATTGTGAGCCACAGTTTTTCAAAGGGTTGTTGCTAGTTTGCGCACTATCTTGAAGTTCTTGTTTTCAGTCAGCCTCAATAACAAAAATCAGTCCTGAAATTAATTCCAGAACACAGAAACACGTTTTGAATGTGCAGTAAGTTTTAAACATGAGCAGAAATGCTGTATAAATTAATTAATTTACGAACAGGAAACACACGAGGATTTAAGGAGTTTTTTTCCCAATTAAAAGACATAAAATTCATCTGACATCAGACAGAACTGTCAACCCATTACAGTTCAACTCTGTCTGTAATCAGGCAAACACAAAAGAGGACAGAAGAGTAAATCATACAGTATCTTTAAGTTTTCTGAGATTTTATAGAATAAAAGATATTTTAAATAATTTGAACAAAAGTCCAATAGACAATAAACACTTTAATGTATATTGTAAAGGGTTTTTTTGTTTTGTTTTTTTGCTTATTTATTTATTTGTTTTTGCCTCATTAGTCTGAAAGAAGACATGTTATAGAAGCAAAATAGCCCAAAATCTCAAAATAGACAACTCGTTCAAACTGCAGAAAGCTCAACAGAAAGCGCGCACCTGTCCAGGGAAACAGCTGTCAGGGTGAAGATGCTCGCGTACATGGTGAGGAAGATTATGAAATGCACCACTTTGCAGACCGCAGGACCGAACACCCACTCATCCAGAGTGTAGATGGTGGCCTGGAAGGGCACGCAGAACACAATGAAGCAGAGATCCGCTATGGCCAGGTTGAGGATGAACAGGTTGGTGGTTTTGGTGTTCATCTGTCCGCTGCGAAACAGAACCGAGAGTACCAGAGAGTTCCCCACTGTGCCGAGTAGGAAGATGAGCGCGAATCCCACAGAAATGAGCGCAGACTCTGCTTTCCAGGTGGAGGAGTTGAACAGAGAGACATTCATCTTTAGGTTGTATTCATTCATAATTTACAGGGTCTGACTTCTGTCCAGCAGCATTAAAGGCGAGGCTCGTGGAGACGCGCACCTTGTCTGCGCGCAAACATTTCCATCGAGCAGGAAACAGATGTAGCCCTATTACAGACTCAGATACAGGCACCTACTGCAGGGAGAGGGGTCTCACCGTCTCTGTACCCACTTACCAAACCCTGGCAGCCATGAAATGCCACCAAGTCAAAGCAGAATTAATTTCTCCTCAAGTTAAGGAAAAGTAGCCTCCAAAAAGTAACTTCACACTACTGAGAAAGAAAGCTGGAAGCTGTTCTGGCATGCCAGGCTTGAAAATAAAACTCAAAAGGAGACATGACAATTCACTGAGTATTAGAATGAAATACATTCAGTCCAATGAGCAAAAGTCTGATGAGGTTTCGTAACATCTAACTGAACTCAGTGAGGACCAGAGGATCCTTTCACTGCTTCTATATGGTAGATTTATTTATTTATTTATTAGGTTTGTACATGTGGACGAAATGGTCAGTCACCTGCTGATTCTCCCTTTCTTTGTGTGAATTACTCCAGCTCGCCCCCCTGTGGTCAGTCTGGATCAATGCAGTGATGATGGAGACGATTTCCCTTTTCTCTTTCTTTCTTTCTTTTTTCCTTTTTTTTTTTTTTTTTTTTGTTTTAACTCTACATCAAATTTAATTTAATTGTATCTTTTGTGTTTGGCCTTTTGTTTGAATTTACCCTCTGAGTATTCTGCTCAGAGGGTCTGTCAAAGCACTTAATTTGATGGGGAAGATATATATAAAAAAAGAAAGAGTAGAGTTCCTTCCCTAAAGCTCATATTAGCAGCTCCCTCCTCTTGGAATCAGCTGCAAAATCAAATAAGGAGCTGGTCTCACTAAGTGTATTTAAGGTCATTTTAAAAGACCTGGAGGCTGCAAATGTTCAGCCTGAACATTACTGCATTGCCCTGAATTGGCCCAAGACTAACAAAGACTTATTCTGTTTTGGGTTTCCTTTGCCTTGAAGTTCATCTTGTTGTTTTTATATTTCACTGTTTATCTCATGCACATTTGTATACTTAGTTTGCTGTGTGTATTTGTGTATTACCGGACTAGTCTAAAACCACTGCTGATTACTTCTGAATATCTTGGCCATGCAGGGAGCAAAATAGTCAACACTCATGTTCTTTGTTAAATAAAGGTGAAATTGAAAGAGAAATAAAACGATCGTGGGAATGATACTGTAACACTCTGCTGTAGACAATTAATAAAAGAAGAAATGAAATGCAGACACACAAAAAACACGCAAAAAGCAACAAAAACAAAAAAACGAAAAACAAAAAAAGGAAGAAAGTGAAAGATATTTAAAAATAAAACAAAAAAACAAAAACATGAACTGAGATGATTTTTATTTTTCCACAAATTTTGCTTGAAATAATGGTAAAAATAAATAAATAACGGTAAAGAACGGGGAATTATTGACGGATCTGCCAGTTCTGGTGTTCTCTAGTGAATGCCAATCGAGCTGCATGATGCTGGGCTGTGAGCACAGGTCCCTCTGAAGAACGTTGTGCCCTGACGCCACCCTCATGGAGTCTAATTCTGACAGTTTGGTATGAAACATGCTTTTACGGCCCTGACCAGCTCTCCTCGCGTATCTCCTGGTTTCTCCTAAACACTCTTGAGACCTTTCTGGGTGACACAGCAAACCTTCTTGTGACAGCACATATGGATGTGCCATCCTGGAGGAGCTGGAGTACCTGTTGAATGGACTGCAGGTACAGGCTCATGCTGCCAGCAGTGACGAGGGCACTAGCAAAAAGCAAAACTAGAGAAAAATCAGTCAGGAGGGATAAGGAGAGAGCAACGGTCTGTGGCCACCGCCTGCTAAACCATTCCCTTTTTGGAGGTTGTCTTGTTGTTGCCTGTCCAGTGCACCTGCTGTCACTTTGATTTGCATCAAAGGAGCTGAAATGGATTCACAATTTTTTTTTGTTTTTGTTTTTTTGATGGTGAGCTGCAGCCAACATAAGGTGGATTCTGGAGTCACTAATGTCTCACCAAAATGAACATCAGCTGTCCGTTTGTCTTCAGTAGGTCCCTCTCAATTAAAATAATAATGCTGCACTTGTAAAAGAGTATTTTTATTGTGACATTCATGACTTTACAGAAGCACAAGCTCTCAGTACTGTGGTCAAATCAGTAATAAGAGTTGAAGGACGTCTTCTGGTAAAAGTGAGTTTAAATATTACTGAGCTGATCATCAGAAACCCAGTGACCCCGCCACTGTGACCTCCTTTTCTGACTCACATTTTCCCACCAACACACACACACACACACACACACACACACACACACACACACACACACCTACAGACAAGGACGTGATAACCTCGTCCAGCAGCTGCACGCATGCAAACAGCCTCACTTGACTAAATTTAACAGGCCGCCTGCTTTTTTTATCCAGGAGTATCCAGGAGGAAGAGTCTGCCTCAGGCCTTTTGTTTAATCCTCTGGGAGTCTGAGTTACTCCAGCATCAAACATCCTGGAAGTCTGAGGAAGTTCAACAAAGCCTGAACGTGATCTCATTGTTATCTGTGTGAGCAAACTCATGTCAGTCTAACAATGCCCAGATGACATCATTTCAGATGATGAGGTGGTTAATGATCTGATGTTTTGATTGTGGGATTTCCTAATTAGTCTCATATATTAATTAACAAGCAGCTGTGTCCATACAAAGGATTTTGTCCTTTTTAGCCCGACTACAAAGACTGTAGATTCCACTGAAAATCAGTGACTGCCTCCCATGAACCCCCTCAGAATCAGCTCATTTGTTTTGTACAATAACTTTAATATATTTAACAAAGCCATGCAAATTTTTACCTCCATACTTTCAATATTTTCTGAGATACAGGCCTTCAAAGTACAAAGGGATGGGTTGAAATTTGGCCTTCTTTTTCCCACATTTATTCAGCCCTCATAACTTCATAAGCACAGGAGAAATCCACATGAAATTTGTGAATGAAAAGTATTTTTCAGCCCATCTCAGTGAGCCCAGATACCCTTTGGAAAAAGCTCCTTTCCACCGCTTGGTGATGTTAAACAGACTGCTGTTTCATAAATGTAATGCCTAATGAAATTCAAATGTTTGTATCAATAAACACAGTGCTCCCTGATTGTTTTTCATCTTTCATTTTCATGAAGCTTTTGAGTCAATGAGTTTAAGAAAATAATTTACCTTTAGTTTAGTTTAGGGTTTGGTTGTGTTTTAGCCACATGCTAAACAAACACATTTTCAGACACTAAAAACTGTTTATTTTTAAGTAAGCACTCATACATGTATTTTGGCTTTACAGTGAAATAGGTTTTTCCACTGTGGTAGGTCAAATGGATGAAAAATTATATACACAGACGTTTATGTTACCCAAACTCTAACCACAATCAGGTCAAAGTGGTAAATGTTAACAGGTTAAATTTACCCTTTTGCACTGGAATAAGTTCATGTTGTTTTTTAATATTTCCATTCCCTCAAGGGACTGAGTTAAAATCTTTTTCTTTTTTTAAAGAAATCTTTAGTTAACCAGGAAGTTAAACTCTAGAGATTAACAGTCTCCTCTGTGCAAAATATCCTGGCCCAATACTTGCCCAAATGACAACATGTTGTCAATGGTGGGTGAAACCAGAGCTCCCAGAAAAAATGCACACAACCACAGGGAGAACATGCAAACTCCACAAAGCATGTGTGTTTGAACCCAGGACCTTGCTGTGAGGAGACAGTGCTAACCTCTGAGCCACCATGCTGCCACATACATTATTGTATGCCTATACATACAACCTCAAACTGCCTGGAACAGAGATTTGAGGGGCACATAATCTGTTTTCCAGGATATATATGATGTTTTCTGTCATATATATCTCGTTCCAATGGTGGATATTCATATTAAACATGGCCGAGGTTTCAAATAATGAGGTCAGTGTGTATGTACAAATAATCCCTGTGAGCTAAAAGCTCCGGCTACAAACTGCAAACACTCAGTTTCACACATTTTTTTTTCCTACTCTTGGCTCTGTATGATGTCAGCAGCATGGTATATCCCTAATATGGTCATCTCAGGCACACAGCTCTGACTGTGAGCACCCACTCTACCCACCTGCTGTTTGAACCTTCTTTTTGCAACAAATCAGAAGAAAGCAGGCTTAAAGGGAGAGGAGTTAAATCCCGGGGGCTGCACCAAGGCCCAGTGCATGAGGATTTATTTAAACTGTAAATCATGCAAAGCTACTCTAGTAGAGTCAAAGAATAAAAATATGGAAATGAGCAAAATAGTTCCCTTTTATGACCACTAAAATAAGAAGGTTATGGAGGAGTGACAGAGCACAATATGCCTCGCTCAGATGATATTTTATTTGACGAATTGCTAATAAATAAAGCTTTTAATGCGCAGTATCCTGAAGTGATGCAGTAATTTTTCCTCAGTGTATTGGAGAGAGTAAGGCAGCTGAACGCTGCATGATGTCCTGAAAGCTTCATACCGTTTTTACTGTAACCTCAACATTACTGGCTGATTCACTTATTTGTACAGGAGATTTAAAGTCAAGACAGCTGCAAATGTGTGATTAAAAAAACTGTATTTATACAGGAAATATTACCGAGATCAAGCTCTCTTTCCTCACTAGAAATACGTCTATTTAATTTCTTTTGCCTACTTCACCCATTTACCAGCAGATGGCAGCAGCTGCTTAGTGAACAACAACACGACTGAACTGACTAAGTTGCTGCTGCAAGCCTGTTGCACACACACACTCACAGATTTCATCAGTTAGATGTTTGGAGATGATGCTTCATGTTTACTCCAATCTCAGCATCCACCAGAAGCCGGGGCCCTTTCAGCTTCTGTGATGCATTAAGTTGTTTGGGTTTTCCATGTGTCAGTCCTGCTGGGTAGTGATAAAAGTTACAATTGACAAATGACGGCCTCTCCTTCGCATGACGCTCTCCTGAGAGCGTTTAGTCAAAGCCGATGAAGCGTAAGAAATTATACAAGATTAAAGTGAGGGGCCGGCTCGCAGCTGTCGAAGCATCGCGTGCATCCAACATAATTCATCAGCGTGTGTTTTTAGGCTCTGGGAAACACTGGAGAGTCAGCTGGGGAGTTTTTCCCTGACTTTCCTGCTCTGTTATCATTGCAGGAGGTGGCTCTCAGGCAGATCAAGATTAACCTGAGTCATGTTTGAAACACCTTCTGCTGCTACCAAACAGCAGGAACCCACCAGGCAGGAAATTACATCATTGGTGTGTGTTCATTGGCTGGGTGGTGCAGTAATGTTGAAAGCTGCCTGCTGGGTGAGACTGGTGACCAGACGCCGCAGACTGGTAGTGACCACACATGGGAATATTTGAACTTTAATCAAACCATTAGAGAGTGCATGGAGCAGCAGGTGGAGGCAATGGGCTCTGACCAACATGGACAGACTGAATGCACCATTACCTGGAACAGGGCATGTGCAGGGGATAAAGAGTTGTGCTTTTAAGTTGTGCTTAAAAAAGGAGGCTGGATTGATTTGGGATCTGCGGGGTGGTGTTAAAGCTAATCAAGAACAACCACTGAGCTCGTTCTGTGTGTTCCTACGGGCCACAACCCACACATCATGATTCCCTCATTAAGAATGACTCCAACCCACAAGTGTCAACATTTGCAGTGAGGCGGATCGAGAAGCGGTGACCTCAAAACATCTGCTCTTTCCAACAACACAGCGCTCCGCTCATCCGCTCGAACCACCAAAAAAAAAAACAAAACCCTCATGACAAAACTCCACAGAGTAGCAGAGGTTGATAAACCTCCAGCTAATGGTCATTTTAGAGCACACACACATGAAGCTGCCTCACTGATAGTCCCACACTTTATAAATAGCGTGCGCTTTTAATATGCGCATGTGTCCAGTGGATAACGTCAGCGCTTTGGGAGAGAGGCTCAAGGAGTGTTTCATTATAAACCCATACCATTAAAACTTGCTGGCTGGGTCTGGATTTTGGCTCTCACGTCCCCTCTCAAACTTTTATGAGGCCAGTTATGATCCTAAATCGATGCAGGAAACTGAGATGGAGGAGTTGGGTAAGGTAAGCAGTGCCATGACCTCACGAATAAAAGGTAGAGCTGGTGATTGTATGGCTATTTGCACCATCGCATATTGTATTCTTGAGCTTTAAGGGTAGATGCTGCGTTAATCTGAATCTGCAATGAGTGTAAAACCAGGAACTATCAGAAATGTCATATTAAAGGCTTCATTTTCTTTCAGTTATCTCATTGTGTCCTCTTCTTCTTGAACAACTCAGTGTGGAATTGGCGCCATCTTGACAAACCAACATCCAAAGTTTATTTAACAGCAGTGGCTGGAAACTTGCATGAATTAGATTTTTTTTTTCAAATTTTCTTGAAAATTTGGTCTCCATTTAGATGAAAGCCCACCTAATGTGCCAGATTAGGTGGGCGAGAGACATGAGACACGTGACTCTAACCAATCACATCTTACCATCTTTCACGCTTTGTGTGATGTTGTCGAGAGGGAGGTAGAGTATCATCTACTAACTGGAAGGTCAGTGATTTGATTCCTGGCTCCTCTAGTCTGCATGCCAGTGTCCTTGGGCAAGCTACTGAACCCCTCTTTAGGTTGGTAAAAAAAAGAGAATAAATGTGGCTTCTAGTGTAAAACATCCTTTAAGCCCAGTAAGAGTAGAAAAGGGCTATATGAGCACAAGTCCATTTAGGTGCAAGAAATGGCATTTGTCACACCTGTGGGTCAAAACAAGAGGGCATTACGGGATGTCTCTCCTTTTTTTTATGTCTTTATGTTCCATGTTTACAGCTGTATAAAAATTCAGACAGGTTGGTCTTTCTTCTTCTTCTTCTTCTTTTTTTTAAAAATTGTCTTGGGATGTCCAAGATGCAGCACGTGTTGCCATCGAGTATGACACTTCAAGGCTTAAAACAATGGACGCACTGATCCGATATTTGAATCGGATATTGGTACAATCCTCACTCAAACAGCTGTGACAAACAGCTGATCTACCATGTCTATGTTGGTCTGTGTTCTAGCTAGCAGCAGAGCTAACAAAGCACTGAGGAAGCTAACAGGAAAGGGTCAGCAGGTTGGATGTTTTTCACGTCTGGGACTCCAACAGCTTTTTTTTGTTTGCAAAGGTTTTTAATTTAATTGCAATATGTGATAAGTGAGTTTACATGAATGAAAAGCTCCAATGACAATACTTTTCCCTCAATTTTTCCCTTGGGTTATGTTCCTTGTTGGGAACCCTTTTTTTTACTCTTAATGTAGCGTAATGGGTTAACACCATTAATACTCAGTACTCAGTTAATAATAATAAATCTTCTGGTCCACTTGCGCGAGGAGGTGCACTAAACAGGGAGACTGAGAGCGGGGAAAGGAGAAACTAGCATGACCATAAATAACAGAAAGCGCAGTAAAGACTCTCACGCTGAGCTGAAATGAGACAACTGCAAATAAAAGAGATGAATAATGTGTTGTTTCACTTTATTTATCTTGGTCCCAGTGTTATGTATCGTTTTACTAATCTTACTATAACACCTGAAATCTCCTTATGTCTGTCCACAAACTCGTCCTACATGATCAGGAGTTAAGCAACCAAACTTGGCACACAGGTACATCGTAGGCCCCTGAAGGTTCTTATCCACATAAGATATTGTGATGTCACCATGTTGCCTAGCAACCACCTATCAACAAACTAAAATTACATTTATATAGTACAGCAGGACATGGGCATGGGCATGCAGTGCTCACTATCAGCAGATACCCAAAACCAACTGAAAAAGTTGGATCGGTGCATCCCTTTCAGTTCCACTGCCCGACACCCATTTTTTGGTGACCCATTGTCTTTTGGGTCAGACTGTTATTGGGCTGATATTGTGCGTCTGAACCGATCATTGTATAATAATTATCATCAGATTCTTATTATGGGCACACTCACTTGACTCACCCAATATGACTACAAATATCCTTAAAATACGTCACTTCAATCCTCAGAGTCATTTACTGCAACTCTAATATACTGGGCTGAAGCCAAAAAACAAACAATCTATCCCTGTCCACCTACCCACACAACACACTGTTCCGCTGAGATTAAATAACATCATAACTTGAGTTGAGTTCAAAGGTCACAAAGTTCAAAGCATGCAGGTGCTTCGGAGAGTTGCAAGAGGAAGCAAAGAGGGAAAAGCAGAGAAGGCTGTGAGAGAACCACAATCACGCAAGTTGCGTGTGGTTTCCAGCTTCTTGCCAAGACCTCTCACTCTCTGCATCCCAGACTTTCTCCCTGAGTTATCCAATCCCCCTGTCATCTCCACTGGCCGCCCTCCCCACTCCCACTCTCGACCGCACACAAATGGTTTGAATAAGAGGTCTGCATGACTGGGCTGCGGCTACAGACGAAATCCTGAAGAGTGATAGTTTACTTAGCCTAAATACCCCCGATTAGACAAATTGAAACATTGTTGTTATGCGGTGGAAACTCAAGGACCTATTGGCCAAGTGTGCTCCCCCCGTTCCGGAAAAGAATGTGCTTTACGGACTTTCGTCATGCGAAAACCACAAGATCTGGCACAAGTGGAAAAAAACACAAAACAAAACCAAAAAAACACTGCAACAAAATCAACTAAAATCCTCCACCAAAACAAAAACTGTTAAACAGAAAGTGAACATTGTCAAATAGAGATGATTCACAAAGGAGGCAGGCACACGCGACTCAGGCTTCTGTGACTACTGAAAAACATGTTTGACCACAAACTGACTTATGGTATGCCTCATGATGTCACATTTTCCTCTCATTTTAAACGACTCCAGGATCACAAACAGGGGCCGCATCAACTGAACTGATCACAAACAACTTCTCTAAAAAATATGAAATCAATCACTGTGCCACATGTAATGAAGGAATCATTCAAATACAGTTTAAATGACTCAACTTCCGAGTCCCACAGTGTTTAAAGTCAGCCAGCTGTCATCTGAGTAAAAAGTTGTAATTTGTAAGGCAAAGGAGATCTTTTGCTTTTTTGCTACTTAACTTATTACAGCGCACACATGTGCTGCACATGCACACAGTTGGTAAAAATACACTAAAACTGATTCTACCAAACTGGAGCTGGACAGCAGTGGAGGCTCATAAAAAGGAGCGGTAGCAGCTTCGCCCGCCAGTGGACTCTGTCTGGCCGGGCAGTCTGGTGTCAGTGTTCAGCAGCTGGACTCAGCACCTGGAAAATACAGCCGCTCGGCAACTGCAAGAATCTGCATCTGCCCAGTAATGAAATGAGTAGTCAATAAAATGATTTTTTTTCTGTCTGTCTGAGACTGTTGATCACTTCAGCTGATCTTCATGGTCTCCAGAGGAAGATTCATAACAACTCTGGTGAACCCCATACTCTTCTTCTTGCATCTTCAGCAGATTTAACTGTCAAGTCTTAGAGGCCTTTTGAGCACTTAGGTGATCCTTTTTTCTTGAACACAACCATGAAGCTTGAGTTCTGACAGAAATATTTCCACAGCCATTGGATGGATTGCCATAAAAGTTCACACATTCATGGTTCCCAGGCTATGAATCACACTAACTTGTGGTAATCTACTTTTGCTTATACAATAAAATGCATCTTAATTTCTAAATTGCATTACCATGACATACGAAAATTCATGGTACCAAGATAATATACCTGAATGATGCATCCCCTGGGGACCATGAAGTGTAAGGTGCCTCAATACAGTGAACTCACTGTCATGTTCAAGAAATGAGTTTGAGATGATTTGAGCTTTGTGACATGGTGTGTTTCCTGCTGGAAGCAGCTATCAGAAGATGGGCACACTGTGGTCACACAGGGATCGACATAGTCATCAACAATACTTGGGTAGTTTGTGGCATTTAAACGATGCTCATTTGGTACTAAAGGGCTCAAAGTGTGCGGAGAAAATATCCCCCACACCATTACACCACCACCAGCAGCCTGAAATGCTGATACAAGGCAAGATGGATCCATGCTTTCATGGTTTACAAGCCAAATTCTCATCCTACAGTCCGAATGTTGCAGCAGAAATTGAGACTCATCAGACCAGGCAACTTTTTTCCAATCTTCCTGTGTGAATTGTAGCTTCAGTTCCTGTTCTTAGCTGACAGGAGCAGCACCCGGTGTGGTCTTCTGCTGCTGTAGCTCATCTGCATCAAGTGTCGCATGTTCAGAGATGCTCTTCTGCATACCTTGGTTGTAACAAGTGGTTATTTGAGTTACTGTTGCCTTTCTATCAGCTCGAAGCAGTCTGATCATTCTCCTTTGACCTCTGACATCAGCAATTTTCACCCAAAGAACTGCTGCTCACTGGATATTTTCTCTTTCTCTGAACATTCTCTGTAAACCCTAGAGATGGTTGTCTGGGAAAATCCCCGGAAGATCAGCAGTTTCTGAAATACTCAGACCAGCCCCTCTGGCACCAATAACCATGCCACGTTCAAAGTCACTTAAATATTCTTTCTTTCTCATTCTGTTGCTCGGTTTGAACTCTAGCAGGTCACCTTGACCACGTCTATATGCCTAAATGTATTGAGTTTCTGCCATGTGATTGGCTGATTACATATTTGCTTTAACGAGCAGGTAAACAGGTGTACTTAACAAAGTGTCCGGTGAGTGTGGATGGATAGCCATAAAAGTTTTTGTTCAGACATGGTCCCCAGAGGATGATTCATACTTGCTTCTGGTAAGCAGTGAAATATATCCCAATTATTAGAAGTATTACCATGAAATTAAAACAAAACAAACAAACAAAAAAAATCGCAGATAATCTAGCCTAATGGTACATCATCTGGGAACCATAAAATCCCTAGAAGTGAACCTTCTGAGCACTAAAATATTTATAAACATAAGACAAAATTTCAGTTTGACTGAAAATTTTGTTTATAAGCAAAAACATGTAAAACTAATGACATTCCCATCAGCCTCAGCTCTAAGCTACTTTGTGTTTAGTGCTAATTAGCACTGATATGACAGGCTGAACACAGTCAACATTTTCCAGTTAAACACCAGCTCTGTATTGCCTTGAGAGCTGGTAGCATTGCCGTTAGCATAAACTCTTAATTTTGTTTGCATATTAGCACATTATAACCCTTTCGAGGACCTACATTTATTTCTTCTCTTGGTTTTCTGGCAGTAATCAGTGTAAATGTATAGAAATAAGCACACAGTGACATAATGTGATGATTGCTCTTTATGTAAACAAAGCTGTGGGCCTCTGTTAATTTTACACTACTATACACGAATTTCCTCTGCAGAACTAAGAAAAATACAGACACATCTGTCCACATTATGTCACTTCTTTCTTCACCCTCTGCCACAGGCATAGACCTGTGGGTGATATTTGGGCCACCTGGAATTATGTTCCCTTGCCTTTTCAGTGACATTTTGCCAAGTCTCCTCAGAAGCTCACGGAAGTCTGTGCTGTGTGTGTGGCAAATGGGGTCTTTCAGGAAGTAAAAAACATTGAAATTAGGAGTGCCGGGTGTCGTGCGAATGAGTCTTTCCAGGTCTCTATGACATGAGCGCAGGTGTGCTCCCCCATTACCAGCACCATGAGATGAGATGGTGTGTGGCTTCTTCAGATTTAGGTGGTTCAGGAAGCAAAGGGACACTTGGAAGCCAAGTTGAAATGTGACCACACTGAAGCCTGCAGGCTGTGGCAACCTGAGTTCAAAGAAACAGTCTGGAACTACTTCCAAGATGCAAGGAGAAGGTCTGAAGAAGTTAAAGCTCCAGCAACACTTGTGTACACAGAGATGCATCAGTCAGTGTAGGACAAATCTTGGGAAAGTGAGCAGACATAAGGTAGTCTTGTGTCAAAACAATTATTTATGGTATAATCTATGGTATAATTAATGAAAGCATCCTCTCTAGTACCTAAACTGGCACATAACGGTGTGAAATTCTGTAATACTGTAACTCTGTAATATAAAAAAAGTATAGTGCATACATGTATACACTTTGTAACTGTATTTCCTCCATCTAGGCAGATCCTACATTGAATTCTACATTCAGACAATTGCTATGTGTCTATTATCAAAACAAAACCCTTCCCATGGGTGTGGGATCAGGTTTGAGGAAGTTCAGCGCAGCTACATAGAGGACAGCCAGAACTGAAGGAGCAGCAGCAGATTTTCTCAGAGGGCATTTCGTGTGGACTCTGCACCGTCCCTTTCAAGTACCGAAACCACAGGACCTGCAGAAAACCAGCTCTGTTTTCTCTTGACGTCAGAGTAGCATGCACTGAACCTCATATCACCGGGGCAGATCGATCAGTCTCTCCTCATCTCATTATTACTGTCTCATGTTCAGGGGTTTATGATACACTTGAGTTTGATGATGTGCTATCAAGTGTTTGCTTGTATGCATTTATTATTGTGTCCATATGGCTCCAGATTGAGGGAATAGACTGACCCGAGTCAAACATTTCCGCTGCTTGGACCATAAAAATGTTTCCAGCCTATGAATACCTTTTGATTGAAAAGTGACAGAGAACATTGTGTTTTAAGAGAGCTCTCACACACTGAAGTTATTTGGACCCCCTCCCTTTGAGAGTGGACCTCAGACTTTACGACAGCTTTTATGTTTTGTTCTGATAAAGGAGAATAACAAAGGAATCTATTGTGTGTTTGCCAGTAACAGATTTGTTTTATGGTGCGTATTTTGCTATGTCTGTATGTTATGTACAAATACATAAAACGAGACGGACAACAGCATTTACCAGATAATGTGACATTCTAGTCTCAAGAGGGCACCATTATGAAAAGAAATCCAGTAGCACACTTGCACTTTAGACTCATCACATGCTTTGATTACAGCACCCTTGCCCTTTTGCTTTAAATGTGCTAATTTCTTTTTACTTCACCTCTTTACCTAATGTCTGGTCCCTAATGGGACACTTTCATGGTTAATTTCTGCCTTCAAGTGACTCCCAGGAGCCTCTGTGATCAAACCAACTGAGCATCAGGTTGGGCTAAATGCCATTCCTGTTACTTCATGTGGCCTAAACACAACCCTTACATGTCCTTCTGCAGAACTGCTACCCTTTCTATAGCCAATACGTATGCATGATGTCACCCTTCGGTTTTGTACTCCATGTTTTTGAAGCCTCAAGGTTAGTGTTTTGACTGCTGCCATGTTGGATTTTAGGAGCAAGAAATGGAGTGCTAAATTATCAGCTGAGGCTAGTAAGCTTGGTTACCAAGCTGTATCCATAAACTCTAAAAAAACCCCCAAAAAACTATATTTTCACTCACAACTTAAAGACAAACTTTTTAGCCGGGTCGTACCACACAGCAGGCCACATTATTAGTCAGATAATTCCATTAAAAAAAGCTTGAAAATGCATCAACAGCACAAACACAGTGGAGTGGTCCATTTCAGTGACTCAAATTAGTGGCAGGACACCTGTCAATCAAAGTGGCCCCGTGCTTAACTTTACCTTAACAGTGTGTCTACAGGATGAGTTACTTCCTGTTAAAAGGGTTTTTTTCCTTCCCACTGTCACCAAGTGCTTGCTCATAAAGGGTCGTCTGACTGTTGGGGTTTTCTCTCAAATATTGTAGGGTCTGTCCCCACAATACAACGCGGCTTGAGGCGACTGTTGTTGTGATTTGGCGCTATATAAATAAAACTGAATTGAACTGAATATAGAGGCCAAAACTGTTTTTTGGCCCAGGCTGTAAACATTATTTTTAATTCTGTGAACTTTGACATTTTGGGAGCTCAGTGGGAGCTGACTCACTTTTGGAGTGAGCCTCAAGTGGCCATTAGAGGAACTGCAGCTTTTGGCCCTTGTATGTTGGCTTCATTTTTCGGGGCAAGGTTCCCACTTTTTACTAAAGTTTTATGATTCACTAAAGTCTGGCACAATCTGATAATGTTAAAATCTTCTATTTCACTACACTACTGGGTCATCTATACATTACACCTACAGGAGCTGCTCAGCCATGGAAACCCGAGCCATGAAGCTTCCGGCACACAGTTTTTGTTTTGATGTTAATACCAGAGGAAGTCATTGAGTCAGCAGAGCGTTGGAGACTTTTACGCACTATGTGCCTCAAAACTCCGCGACTCAGCTCTGTAACTTGGTCTACGTGGTCTGAGTTGCTGTGGTTCCTAAAGGCTTCCACTTTCCAATAATACCAATTACAGCTGATTGTGGAATATTTACAAGGGAAGAAGAAGAAGAACAGGTGAGGTACACCCTGGACAGGTCGCCAGTCTGTCACAGGGCTAACACAGAGAGACAGACAACCATTCACACTCACATTCACACCTACGGCCAATTTAGAGTCACCAATTAACCTAACCCCATGCATGTCTTTGGACTGTGGGAGGAGCCCATCCATTCACCTCTTCCCTAAAAGACCGGAACGATTTATGTGGCCACTAGAGGGCATTGTCACCTGAACATAAATACATTTTGTGTTGGCGCGACCAGCATAGCTTGGCCTGTGGAGAACACCGATTTCACAGCTCTACCAGTGCTCATGAACTCAGAAGTCAAAGCCCGGCCATTCAGCATCATTATTTGATCACAGGAAGTTTGCAAAGCCCACACACAGCAGGTAAAATGCATAGCTATATTTTCTTTTTCACTCCACTACCTCTAATTCTGCCTATAAGGGCTCAATTATCCTCCACACATGGCTGGGTGCCTCCACCAGCACTGCCACTCAGTATGTCCCCTTTCAGAGGCCACAAGAACTAAAAAGGGGGCTCTCAGTACCATACGAAGCAGGCAGATTTTCCACTGCTTTAATGAGAATCACAGAGAGGAAATGTGCAGGGTATTTTTAGAAAAACGAGAGGAATGCAAGCCCCCCTAATTGTGCTTAGTCTATCTCTCTGCTGCAGAACCTGCTCACCATGATTTTTTACATGTGTAGGGAAAAAAGACAGGAAACATGGGACAGTAAAGAGAAAGAAAAAAAAGACCAGGTATGAATTTATGAAATACTTGAATGATTATTAGTTTATCTTTCATATAAGTGTTGTTTGGCAAAAATTGAGTTTTGAAATTAATGTCAGGGTATAATTTTTATTTTTCTCATTCTTTTTTTTCTTTTTTTTTTTTTTTCTATATACTGTTC
>VUQI01038244.1:0-13064 GCA_015106735.1 Paratilapia polleni | reverse complement strand
TCAGCTGATCAGGCTACCTTTCAGCACTATGTCCAACAGAATCCAGATCTTCCACAGCAGCATTCACAGTGTCATCATTCGCACCTCCTTTGGTGTAACAGTGCAGACAGTCTGGCCTCATTTTGTTAGTGTCACTGCACCTGGTGTCTATAATGGTTCACTGGGTGGACTCTGTGGTAACTACAATGGCAATCCACTTGACGACTTCCGCACTCCCAATGGTGTCCTGGTCAACAGTGCTCAGGACTTTGGAGACAGCTGGCGAGATGGCTCCCTGGCAGCCCACTGTGTGGAAAGCCTGAACCATAATTCTACAATTAATTACAATTCTAGTGAGTACTGTGGCATTCTCAGCTCACCAGATGGGCCATTTGTACCCTGTTGGTCTGTGGTTGACCCATGGCAGCAGGTGGATGTATGTGTGGAGATCATTAGGGGCTCAAGAGATCCAGCATCAGCTCTGTGTGAAGTCCTACGGGATTATGCACTTATGTGTCAGCAGAATGGTGTTGCCTTGGGACAGTGGAGAAATACCACTCGGTGTGGTAAGCACTCACCCCCTTTTGAATGAAGTTTGAACATGGTTTCCAAATGTGCAAAACTTTTTTTTTTAGACTAACCTATTTGTTTTTCTCCAGAGCTAACCTGCCCATCAAACAGCCATTATGAACTCTGTGGAACCTCTTGTCCCTCTGCCTGCCCCAGCCTCTCTTTCCCCTTCACCTGTGACACTGTGTGCCAGGAGGGTTGTCAGTGCGACAATGGTTTTATCCTCAATGGTGACCAGTGCGTTCCACCAACAGCCTGTGGATGCTATCACCAAGGACGCTATCGCCAAAGTGGCGAACAGTTCTGGGATGGTGAACAATGTCAAAGCTTGTGTACCTGTAATGGTACTACAGGGATGGTCCACTGCATCCCCAACTCATGTGGCCCCCAGGAGTCCTGCCGTGTGGTGGAGGGCGAGTTTGGCTGCCATCCCAACCCTCACGGCACCTGCTCTGCCTCTGGAGACCCTCACTACATCACCTTTGATCGCAAGGCCTATGACTTCCAGGGAACCTGCCGCTATGTTCTGGTGGCCCTTTGTAATGCCACTGATGGGCTCAATCAGTTTTCTGTGGATGCTAAGAACGAGGCATTGAATGGTTTGCCACTTTCAATAGTAACTGAAGTTTTTGTTGATGTGTGGGGCTATCAAGTGCATATGTCAAGGAACAGAGGAGGTTTGGTACAAGTAAGTAGTCAAAATCACATATGACATTGGTCTTCAAATGACTGTTATGAATAATTCACTTTCAGAGTTATGAAACAATTGACAGCTACAGATAAATTTGTAGTGATATTTTTACTGCTGTGAAAGACATAACAAAAGTAGAAAAAAATATCTACTGATCTTCTTTGCATATCTCTTATAGGTGAATGGAGTAACTAGAAATTTACCTATTCTCTTGAATGAAGGCAACGTGTCTATCTACGCGACTGGACCTGCTATACTTGTCAGCACTAATTTTGGTTTGAGTGTCACCTACAATGGATATAGTGCAGTGTTTATCTCTGTACCTGCAAATTACAGGTATACCTCCCATTCATCAAAAATACAGTTATGAGTCTTTGACATGCTTTAAAAACCAGCATAATCAAATGTACTTAAGCCATTTACTGATCATTTTTGCTTTTGACACTGAATCTATTTAACTTATGTCATCAATGCAGAGAAAAAACATGCGGACTTTGTGGAAATTTTAACGGGAATCCAAATGATGACTTCCACACCCCATCTGGAATGACCGTCAGTACTCCTGATGAGTTTGGGCGAGCCTGGAAGGTGCCGGGCAACTACACGTGCAATGATGGCTGTGGCTCCTCCTGCCCACAATGTACCAATGACCAGCCTGCTAGAACTCAGTGTGAGGTGATCCAGGCATCTGACGGCCCCTTCAGTTTCTGCCACGAGGAGGTGGACCCAGCACCATATTTCAACGATTGTGTATTTGATGTATGTGTGTCGGGAAATGAAGGCCACAATCTCCTGTGCAGGGCCATTGAATCATATGTCAGTGCCTGTCAGTCTGCTAACGTTCGAATCTACCCTTGGAGAGAGAACACCACCTGCAGTGAGTCAGCCTGACAATTTACCATTAATTTCTAAATGATCCAAGAATTCTACTAACCATTAACTTAAGATGTGTTTTCTAAAATAATCTGACAATACTGTATATCCACTGCATATTAGACTAAAAGTGGCATGTCTAACTATTGCCATTTGTTTCTTCACTTATTAAGCACTTGACTGTCCAGCCAATAGCCACTATGAACTATGTGGTACTGACTGTGGCCACACCTGTGCCAGTAGCATAGATGCCACCTGCGAGCAGGTCTGCTCTGAGGGATGTTTCTGTGATGAAGGTTTTGTCAGGAGTGGGACTCGGTGTGTTCCTGTGGAAAGCTGTGGCTGTCAATATGATGGTTTCTACTATGACGTAAGACACACTCCAGTCAATACTAAATAGTTTTTAAAGTTCTTTGTGAGAAAAAAAAATAATACTGTTGAAATACTGTCAAATCAGTAGAATTGTCCCTTGTAAATGTAGAAACTGTTGGGAAGTGCTTTTCCAAGTTGCACTTTAAACATTTAAATCACCTGCTTTTAATGAAAAAAAAAAACAGCATCCTTCAATAATGAAATTTTAAGATCTGTATTTTTCGTATTGATTTGGTTATCACTGGCTCTGGCTCTCTCCCATAGTGTGTCTTTTGTCCTGTCTCCCTCTGCTCTCTTCTGTTTCTCCTCACCCCAAACCGGTCGTGGCAGATGGCTGCCCCTCCCTGAGCCTGGTTCTGCTGGAGGTTTCTTCCTGTTATAAGGGAGTTTTTCCTTCCCACTGTTGCCAATGCTTGCTCATAGGGGGTCGTCTGACTGTTGGGGTTTTCTGTCTAATATTGTAGGGTCTTTATCTTGAATTGAATTGAATGTGGTGTGGTTCTCCTTTTTGCACACAGGCCGGTGAGTCCTTCTGGACAGACGGTTGCTCCCAGAGATGTGAATGTCATGCTCCCAATGACCTGCGATGTTCTGCTGCATCTTGCACTCCTGCACAACAGTGTACCATCAGAAATGGCCAGCTGGGCTGTTATGATGCCATGTCTACCTGCACTGTGTGGGGGGACCCACACTACATCACCTTTGATGGAGCAGTGGCTCATTTCCAGGGAACATGCTCCTATATCATCACTGAGAGCGTGAGCCACGGCACCAATGAAACCCAGTTTCAGGTGATAGCCACCAATAATCACCGTGGCAACAACCGCGTGTCATTTGTGTCTGCAGTGGATATATACCTCTCAAATGAACCAGAGAGTGTGTACATCAGGATTGGACCAAACAGAAGAGTAAAGGTAGGCTTGTTATTACTTTTAAGATGATCAGTGTTCTACACAAGTAACAACACATATTTCCTTACATCTCATCTATTTCTCTCTCTAATCTCTTGTCCTCTCAGGTAAATGGAAATGATGTGTCTCTTCCCACCATAGTGGGAACCTTAGTTCAGGTGGTAAGGCAGGGAAGCTATATAGTGGTTGATGCCTCTGACGTGTTAGTCCAGTTTGATGGCCAGAGTACTTTACTGGTCAGAATGGGCCGAAATCTTCAAGACAGAGTCACTGGGATGTGTGGGAACTTTAACAATGATCCTTCAGATGACAAAGTCCTACCCAATGGCACACTTGCACAAAATGATAATTACTTTGGACACAGCTGGAAAGCATCCACCAGCCAACCAGGGTGAGTTGCAACGGAATGTATTGTGCAGTATTTATTGGTACTTCAACAGCAGTAGCTAATGACAGCATGCTATGTCTTTTCTAGATGTGGATCCACTGATGAAGATGATGATGGAATAAATGACTGTACCTTTGTGGAGGAATACTCCCAACTCTGCAGTGTCATCACCAACACCAGCGGTCCATTCAGTGCCTGCCACCTGCACTCTGACCCCCAGCCATTTTTCACTTCCTGTGTCTATGACCTCTGTCTCTACACTCCGGCCAATGGCATGCTGTGTTCTGCTGTCTCAGCCTACGAGAGAACCTGCTCTGTTCTTGGGCTAAACATCCCTGAGTGGCGCTCTATTTTGCATTGTGGTATGTTTGCATTGGCCTAATAAGCTACGTAATAGGAGAGAAGAATATTAATTACAAATCACTGCCATTTGACACTGTGGATGATCCTTTTCTCACTGTTTCATCAGATGAGTCAGATCCCTGTGAACAGCTGGACTGCACAGAGTACGAATGGTGTGGTGAGAAGGACGGTGTTTATGGCTGCTTCTGCGATGAACACCACCATCGGCCAAACAATGAGAGCTATGGTGCGGGCAATTCTAAGTAAAACCCTCAGTAACAATAGCTGCATGTAGTCAGCCTTTCTAACTTTAGGTTAATCATACCAGACACTAGAAGTCAAGTAAAAAAATGTATTTCAAATCAATATCAGTGACTTAGCTTAACTGGATTATGTCGTAACACATCAGATTGTATTTCTCTCTCTTTCATAGACTCATCTATCACTTGTGTGAGTAGTTCAGGCACCATGTCCCTGTCCCGCTGTCAGCTGTTTGAGGCTGGCTTCCACTCCAGCTCACTCCATCTCCGAGATGAATCCTGCAATGGGACTTTTGAGAATGGTCGACTGCTGTTCCACTTTAACAACGATGACCAGCTGTGTGGGACAATACTGAGGGTACAATTAGTACATTCACAGATGTTTTGTGAGGAGCTTTTGTGATGTAAATCTAAAATATGCTTAAACGCCTCTGTCTTCTTGCTCTTAAGAGCAATGGGACCCATTTCAGCTATGAAAATACCATCAGTGGGGATGTGGACCCTAATGATGGCCTCATTAGTCGTGAGAAGAGCATCCACCTACACTTCTCCTGTGAATATCCTCTGGCCCAGGCCCTGTCTATGGATGTGGGGATCAACCCCGTAGAGAGGTGATAACCACAGCACCATCTTGCTTGCATCATTCTTACGTTTTTGTTTCCTTCTTTTCGGTTATATGAAATTGTGGTAGCTACTTTTTCAAACGTACAGAGTTTGATGAGCTTTATAAAACCTCATTCTTACATCATCTTCATGACTGAATGACCATGTGATTCACTACCATATTGTTATCCTATTTTTTTTCTTTTTTTTGCCTAGTTCTAATTTGCTCAGACTCTGTCACCTCATGTTGTTCTGATTATTTCCAATTGCTAATTTCAACATGTTCTAATTGGTAACTGAATGCTTTTACATGGCATTTCACCTACACTGTATGACCCATCTTTGTAATGCTGCTCATAATAAATTTACTTAAGAGTTACTGTCCTTCTCTATTATATCTTCATTGTGTATTTCTTTGATTTTGTGTTACAGATTTTTGTATACACTTTACTAATTTAACCAAATTTCCTATTTATGAATTGTAAATCAACTGAAAACCATTTGTTTTTGTCATGTTTTTCTGTAGCATCGTGAACAAGAGGCTTCCATCTGGCCTGGGCCGCTATCATTTGAGGATGATACCCTACGAGGACCCTGGCTTCCACTTCCCTTTGACTAGAAACAGAAACCTAGAAATGGAAATAGATGAGAGGTTATACATTGAGGTGCAGACACAGGGAGTCGATGAGCGGCAGATCTCCACTATCCTGGACTCTTGCTGGGCAACACCTCTTAATGACGCCAGCTGCCCAGTCCGCTGGGATCTCATCTCTGCAGAGTAAAGAAGCTGTTTCAACTTTTTTTTTTGTGATGAAGGAACCCTAAAGGCACTTTAAAAATGAATTTTTATCTCACCTAAGTTCATTTCATTTTTTGCCTGCTAACATTGCAACTTTCACCTTATACTCTTACCTAGGTGTCCTAATCCAGCAGATGGCACAGTAGAGCTGGTTCAGAATGGTCTCTCCACTGTAGCCCGTTTCTCCTTCAGGATGTTCACCTTTACCAACTTTTCATCCATCTACCTGCACTGCCAGGTCCACCTGTGTCTTTTGAGACACAACAACTGCACAGCTGTATGTACTATTTATGTTAAATATTTGCATTCACACTGGAAAAATCATCCTGTATACAATTTGTTATGATTGCTTCAGCTCCTGTTATCACTGTGTTTCTTACAGCATTGCTACCCGGGTTACCACACAAGAGTGGCAAGGGATATTCCCTATCATGATCGTGAAGCCATCTCACTGGGACCACTAGTACTGAACACAGGTAACATTTTCACAACCTTGCCACTCATGTAGATGATGCAGCCCACTGAGCTACTTAATCAGTGGATTATGATAGTTGCTCACTGACAGATTTTGGTTGTTCTCTTACAGAAAGAAGAGTGAAAACAAGCAGTTCTCCATGCCTTCTGGCATCTCTGGTGACCCTGCTAGTCTGTTTGCTGACTGCAGATATTATGGTCTAGAGAAATCAAACAAATGCACACATACAGCCAGCAGACTGCACAGCAGTGTATCTATCAATCAGCAGTCATATAATGACTGAGCTTAGATTTAATAACTTAAAGTGCTAAAAGTAGAATCAGAAGCCTTTTTTCATATACGGAGAGGAACATGAGAGTGCAAGTCTGAAAAATTGATGTTACTGAATATTTGGACATAAATCTGTTGAAATACGTCTTATTTACTCTGGGGGTACCTGTTGTAATCACTGCAGTTTTTCTTTGCAACACTGGAGGGCAGCATCTGATCAAAAACACATATTTTATGCTTCTGTTTTCTGCTGTTCAGCTTTTTATGTTCAGTTCATGAGTTTTACCCTCAGGTCTTTTGAGATGTTTTAATATGATTAATTTTTGGTATTCTTTATTAACAAAGATATGATAGAATATGATGATGAAGAAATGTATGCGTGAAATATGAATGTCTTGTATACTGTAGCAGAAGTAGTCTGGGTTGGTTGATAGTTTTGCTTCTGAAAAACTGTAATTTTCTTTCCTTTTCTAATTTTGTTTTTTAATAAAAGTGTTATTTAATTGCTTTTGAATTAGTTCTTGAATTTGTAAAGAAGCATTTTCATGTAACAGTAACAAAGGAAGCAAACTCCATTACAGTATCACAACATGTTTTGCACAGGACATGTACACAATCACCACAATCCAATCCAAAGCATCACTAAAAGAAGGTTTCCGTTTCACATGAAAGAAACTTTCCATGATACAAGAGGTCAGGTTTCTCTTTTGTGTTCAGCCTCTTTTGTTGTTTCGAGTGTGGAGACTGACAGAGCTGATTCCTCCTGTGTCTTTGTTGTGGGGGAGAAATTCATCATTGTCACTCAGTATGTCCTCAGCATTATAGGATGAGACCTACAGTAGACACAACACCACTTAACACATACACACATGTAATTTGTCATTGTTGTTGTGGTACAGTACAAAAAGTTTAAAAAAAAAGAAAGAAATGTTCTGTCCAAAACCAGAACCAGTCCTCTTCGGCCATATTCAGGTAAGTTGTACAGAGACTTTATCAATCATATTTCATGTTTCGTAGTTGTAATGTTGCTCATTAGCTCTCATAGAGTTGTAATCTACTAAAAAAATCCAAAAAAACTACCCATATGCGTGATAGGTACTTAAGGACCAACATCCTCTTTATATTTGAGTACTGATCAGTGTGTTTTAGCTCCGTGTTTCTCATGTAATAGCTTAGCTCCTCTGAGAGTGAGCACTGGGAGGTTAATCCTGTCGCTCATGTGGTATTAAAGTCATTGAGCAAACATGAATGAGAAGGTAAAACAGAGACTTACAACAAACAATATAAAGTTCACGCTCATTCATTATTTGGCAGACATCCCTTCTTTTCTCTCAATCTCATATAATGTAATGCAATGCTTTGGCTTTTCAGGATACCATGTGACTAAGCGCCATGTGAGATTACAAGGCAGTTTTGGTGAGAAAGTACATTTCTGCTACCTGCAAATTCCTGAAGGGAATGAGCACACACACTTTGAAATATAACTTAAAAACATGTTGACAGTGGGATTAAAGCAAAATTAGAAAGAGAAGATTCGGAGAGGGGCCCAGGTGATGCGTATCATGCTGAATAGAATGGCTAACAGTGGCTAAATGGGTAGTCTCAAAATCTCAGGTCCCCAAAATGTATCCTGCTAATATGCTTGAATCTCTTTTATCCATTCCTGGTTGTTCTCATATCTTCTTTTCAGTCCATTATCTTCCCTCTTCTTTATTTCATCTGTCCTGTATCTAACTGAATTAACTAAATGCAGTTTTTGGAGCTTAACAGATTTAGTCCCACCCACATATGTCAAACTTAACAACATCCATATGTGGTGAGTCATATCTTATCTTTGATTTGTAAACTGGTGTCATTCAATCGCTTTATTATGCTCTCCTTGATGTAGAGAGAATCTGGATGGACTTCCTTCACAGTTGGTAGCTTAAAGAAAAATAAAAAGAATCCAGAAAGCTGGTAGACTATGTTGAAACAGACTGTGCATTTATTTCTGGATTCAAACCAGCGTAGAGTTGGATTGTTTTTAGAAGCAGCCAGTGCTTTGACGGGGGAGTTTCCTGAAGGAGGCAAAAAGGAAGATGGTGAGAGGAAAGGAGACTGTGGTGGATGAGAGACGAAGGAAAATATGAGTGACAGCTTGTTGACTTTTACAAGATGCTGTGGGCTCAGTTGGCTAAATTGGATTCCCTCATAAAGTCCCCTGTGTAGTGTGTTGGAGGGGTCAGGAAGGGTCCCATCTGATGTTTGACCTGCCCTATTCCCCATGTGCCTCTCTTCATGCCACCAGTATTGACCGCTCATGCACTGCAGCTCATAGCATAATTACATGTGAACTTGTGCACTTTGCCTTGTTTCTGGTTTTCATGTTTGCATTTTCCAAAATGCCTGCATCAAGTAAGCTCGTACGAAATCTTGATTTTTATCACTTTGTTTGAATCTGAGAAAATTTTCTCATATTGTTTGACTGATTTTTTTATTATAGTTTTTGGATAATTCAGCACAAATATTTAATTTAGAACACCTGTGCTCAGAAATTAGAGGAAATTATAGTTGTCTTGTCATTTACAAGCCTTTTGCTGTGGTAAAATCTTTCTTGAAAAAGAAATGTCTGGCTGATTCCGCCGAGAGTAATTAGGTTTTCCTGATAAATTCTATCCTCCTGAGATGGTTGGATAGTCCTGGATCTGAAGTCATGAAACTGACTAAGCAAACCATGTGTGAAAAATCAGCACTTTGTAAAGTAAAATATATGTACCGTGACTTATTCTATGCTGTATTATCTGTGAATTTACTATGACATCTTTACTATCCTGAAAATTATAAGTCACAAGGGTGCAATGATATTTTATAGCATTTCCCAACATACTTCTTTACTAACAATATCATGTCCAATTCTAACTCAAATATGGTAAAAACCAGTCATTGTTTTTCAGCCGTTCTTTTCTGCTGTGGTCCTACTATTACATTGTATTAGGTCATGTTCATCCACTGATGAATGCCACAAAAATTCATTAGATAAAAAATGCTATGATTATGAATTATTTTGTCTTTGACATGCTGTTTCCATCAGCCTTTCATTTGAAATATTAGATCAGAGGTTTACCAGAGGGCTTCCACTTGCCATCTGGTTTTGCTGTCAGTTCGTGACTGCTTCCTTTACAGTTTAAACCTGTACAGATTTGTGTCTTGCCAAAGATTTAAAAAGATTTAAACATCTTTTTTATAGGACATTTTGCCTTTTTGTGTCACCACAAGTAGTAAATCATATCTTTTAAGTCCAAATTTGCATTTTTATCCCCTGAGAAGCCCCTACTTACTCCCACATGTTCCTATTTTCCCAGCTTATGCTGTATGGTACTCAGGCAGCAGTTGTACAGCATTGCAACTGGCTGCTGGAATTCTGCCCTTAGTGGATAAGCTGTACTGCAATCAAAAAGAAAGTTTTTCACAGGACTCCGTGCGGTCCTGTAAAAAAGTACACCCTTACTGCTTTCATGGGAAATTAGAGGGTAAGTAACAGTCAGGTGCTGCTAAACAAATGCACTTGTTTAACTGATCAGCAGCAAGTGTGATCACATCTATAGAAGCAGACATGTTGGCAGTTTGCTGGTCTGGAGAATCCACAATCTTTCCAGGAGTGGACATCCCAGCAAATTCACCCCAAAGTCAGGAGAAAACCTCTTCTCTCTAAAAGGAACATGGCAGCACGGCTTAGGTTTGCAAAGTTACATCTGAACAAACCACAAGACTTCTGGTACAATGTCCTTTGGACAGATGAGACCAAAGTGGAGATGTTTGGCTATAATACACAGTGCCACATTTGGTGAAAACCAAACACAGCATATCAGCACAAACACCTCATACTGTCAAACACGGTGGTGGAGGGGTGATAATTTGGGTTTGTTTTGCAGCCACAGGACCTGGGCACCTTGCAGTCATTGAGTCGACCATGAACTCCTCTGTATACCAAAGTATTCTACAGTCAAATGTGAGGCCATCTGTCTGACAGCTAAAGCTTAGGCCAAACTGGGTTGTGCAACATGACAATGATCTCAAGCACAGCAGCAAATCTACAACAGAATGACTGAAAAAGAAATGAATCAAGGTGTTGCAATGATCCAGGCAAAATCCAGACCTCAACCTGATTGAAATGCTGTGGAGGGACCTTAACAGAGTTGTGCATAAATAAATGCCCACAAACCTCAATGAACTGAAGTAATGTTGTAAAAAAAGTGGGTCAAAATTCCTCCACAGCGATGTGAGAGACTGATAAATTCAAACAGAAAGTGATGACTTTAGCAGTTCTTGCTGCTAAAAGTGGTTCTGCAAGCTACTGAATCATGGGGTGTACTGAGCTTTTCACAGGACTCTATGCAGTCCTGTGAAAAGCTAAGTACACCCCATGTGTTCACGTCACTGTGTTTGTGGTTAAGTTTGATCAAATGAACAAAGCCGTGAGAAGATCTTAAAGACCTTGTTTTGACAGCGAGTGAACTTTTCCATAGTTCTGACAGCTGTATTCCTCCTAAAGGAATGTTTCAGAACATGAACATGATTTTCTGTATTGCTGGGTCTCCACAGGTATGACAGATGGGCCCCACCAACATTATCTGCAATGCTCTGCTATTGGCCAAGCGGTTGGAGCCATCAGCAATCTGAGCCTCTCTGAGTTAAATTGAGATAAAAGCCTTTCAAACAGTGGCTATCCAAAAATCCCTAGGGATTCATTGGGGCGTTCAAAGACCCTTGTTCCCTTGTGTATTTTGGTCTTTCAAAACATTCTCACCTGTGTGTTTGTCTCTCTGTGTATATGCTTAACTATGCTTATAAAATATCACCAAGGTGTTTGCAGTTTGACTTCAGGCTTCACAATTCACAAGTTTCCCAATGCAGTCTTCACACACAGACAAGCTGCAACATATTCTGCCTCAGGTCAGCACTAAACTGCTGTTGACCGAATGGGACCCTGTCTGTCATCTCAGACCATGAACATACCTGAAGAATACACTGTAAGGAATCTAGACATTTATATTTGTGAGAGATTTCCTTAACTTTTTAACAGTTTTTTAATGATTCCCTGTTGTTTTAGGAAAGTTTAAGTTGCATTTAAAACTCATTGGGTAAAATACAAATGACTGATTTCACATAATTTGAATAGTTGTGGTAGCAGCAGTGATTCTCTTTTGTTTTCTCACAATTTATACTTTTGTTGTTTCTTGTACAATGGTTTTCTGTATTCACAGGATGCAATTAAGCTGTCTCTTAGCAAGGTATCAATATCTTCACTGGATAAAAACACAGGGATGAAGTACCAAAACCCAGAGGCGCTTTCTCTTTCTGGGATGTCTAGATAAATGTGGGAAAGGTCTGTGTTATACTAGAAACCTGCATTATATTTTGGAGTACAATAATCTGCTCCTGTGTCCTTTTCCATGTCCACAGTGCAACATTACATCACTCCTTTATTTAGAAATCATATCAATGTGACATCATGACCATCACTCTATACCGGGTGGCTTGGACTGAAACTGAAGCCCGCGTATTGTATGAGATGCAGAGCATCACTGCTTGCCATTGGCTATTCTGAGGTCTAATCAGATTTCATGGAGTACCAGTTTACTTTCCTTCTGTGCAGAAAACACAGATCATGTGTGGTCATTTTTTTGCATTCATTTTCTTTGTTCCTGATACTGCTGTCATGCATAAACAGTAATTTAAACATATGTAGGGGATACAGCTAGTCTGGCTATCTGCTAAAAAGTAATTAAATCTACCTATCAACACCTCTAAAACTAACAATTAATTAACACACTAGCTTGTTTGCTTAATGCAAACTGCTCAAGTATTTGTGGAAGATTTCCTGCTTTCTAGACAATTTCATTTCCATGTACTTCTGTGTAATCAAATTGAGCTTCACTTGAAGCTTGCTTGAGATTGAAAAAAAAAAAATCAAACACGTAGAGTGGGATTAAAAAAACAAAAACACTTGTGACATGTAATTGCCACAAGTGGAATTTCATTATAGACAGTAATAAAATATGAACATAGCTTCAGGATCTGAAAATTGATGCCTTAAACCTGCCTTCTTACTAATAGCCACCAGGGGGCGGTTGCAAAAAGTGGTTGCAAAAAGGCTTCCAGTCCTATAGAAGTCTAGGGGAAAAAACAGTCCTCTGACTTAACCTTGGTAAACACTTCACCCATGAGTTTATGGACTCAGTCACTCATTTTGGGTCACACTGAATAAAACATTCAATTCAATTCAATTCAATTCAATTTTATTTGTACAGCGCCAAATCACAACAACAGTCGCCTCAAGGCGCTTTATATTTTAGGGTAAATACCCTACAATATTAGACAGAAAAGACAGGAAACCCCAACAATCAGACGACCCCCTATGAGCAAGCACTTGGCAACAGTGGGAAGGAAAAACTCCCTTTTAACAGGAAGAAACCTCCGGCAGAACCAGGCTCAGGGAGGGGCAGCCATCTGCCGCGACCGGTTGGGGATGAGGGGAAACAGAAGAGAGCA
>VUQI01038240.1:0-13985 GCA_015106735.1 Paratilapia polleni | reverse complement strand
TGGCTTTTATATATTTATATATTTTTTTTTTTAAAAATTTTTTTTTGTTTTTTTTTTTTTTTTAAAAGCTATATATATATATATATATATATATATATATATATATATATATATATATACACACACACACACACACACACACACACACACACACACACATATATATATATATACCGTTCTCATTTGTAGGGTCTTTACCTAAAATATAAAGCGACTGTTGTTGTGATTTGGCGCTATATAAATAAAATTGAATTGAATTGAATTGAATTTCCCCACAGACACTACATGAGTCATGAGTCACTACATTACTAAATTTAGGGGTCAGAGGGAGGTGCTCAGTTTTAGGTGGTAAACATACAGAGTGCAAACTGTGACCGCAAAGAGCCGAGTTCTCATCCACACATCCATCCATTTTTAGTTTGGTAATAAAATTATTTAGATTAAAGTTAGGAAAAGTCTTGCTAAATGTATCAAGCCACTGTGGATTTGATTTATCAGAATATCCTTCCCCTAATCTTAGCCAAGAGCTGCCAGTGCCTAAGCACAACTACAAAAGCTGAGTAATGAGGGATATTTCACTGCGGGTGTTTTGCAAGAAAACAAATGAAAATCTATCATCTGTAAACAAGTTTAACACCAATGTTTTTGCAACTCATTGAACAACATTTCTGCATTATGTAATATTTTATTTTTCCAAAGCTGTTGCAAATTAGTCCTGTATGAGCCTAATTTCTAGGAGACAGCATTACAAAGGAAACTGTCACTGATCCACTATAAAACTCATGATGAGGCTAAGCAGAAATCAAATGGATGGGACTGAAATAAGTGTTAATGAGATTCATCAGCCCTAACACGTTGACTTGCATTAGTCAGAAAACAGGCCGGTCCCCCATATGGTAACTCAGCGGAACAAATTCTCTGGGAATCATCCAGAAACCCCCAGGAACCCAAAAAGAGAAGGAAGCCGTTAAATCATAAAAGGTTGACTTCACTCTTCTGAATGATTTGCCTTATTGAAACAGCATGTTGAAGCTGGACCATCAGTGGGACGCTGGAGTGATGCAATATGGCCAGAGCTCTTCCACAGTGACTGGACCGGGCCTGCAGCATTATGTGCTATAGTGTGTAGCAGGAAGTGTAGTGTACAGGGTGGTTTTAGTTGGGTGGTAGGTGGGCGGGCGATCAAATCGAACAAATAAAAATCACTAATGACCCGGTTCACAAATTGAGAAGTCTGGAGTTGTTCCCCGCCTGGCACGCATTCCCTCTCGCTTGAAGATGGTGAGGAGTGTGAAAGGGGCGAAATGAAGGAGGGCGTTTACAAATTTAGTCTGGGAGGAAACGAGCTTTGCACTGTGGCTGGCTGAAGCCGGTGCCGCTTTTGGTTTTGGCGGTTGTACCGGGTCCAGATCTAAATGGAGGTTTTAGTGTGGCGACCCCGGGCTGTTTGAGGTGTGGTCTGACTGGGCGCGGGGGCCCTGCACAGCATCACACACGTCTACTCAGGCTCCAATTCCTTCAAGCTGGAAGCAAAGGGGAACCATCACACCAGGCAGTTCCAACCAACCCCCCCATTATAGATGATGATCTCACCCTGGCTGTCCATGGCCATTACAGACACAGAAAATGGCCACCTAAGAGCAGCAAGTGAGTTAGATGGTGCCATTAGAGGAGCATAACAGACTCTAAAGACACATTTTTACAAAGGTATTATTATCAGAGCTGTTATATCTCTGTAACAGCACCTTTTTGGGGCAGAAAATGAGCCTGTTTTTGGCTTATGTTTTGAATTTATCAGATTAATTTTGTAATTTTGTCAGAAAGTTGGTTGGGAAGGGGGGGGGGTGAAGTTTCTAATGGCAGCAGGAGTATTTTAAAAATGAAAAATACTTTTAAGTTAAAAAAGCAACTCTTAAACTGAAGGAAATCAAGGGTCTTTAACTCTTTTTAACAACTACATTTTAAGAAGAAAACGCTTTTCAGAGTTTAAACAACACATTTTTCACCCTCATTCAGACAGAAATATGTTGAATCTCATTCAGATTGGTGAATAGTAAAAAAATATATATATATATATTTTGCCCGTCTCAAGCCGGAGATAGTCAGATTAAAAATGACAAATGATTTCAAAGCCTTCACAATTTTTCCTTTATGCTGTCTTGCTGTCACTCCCTGAGAGGGCTGCTGTTCTCTTTATGGAATTGAGCTGTAAACGGAGACAACTTTTACTGTCTCTCTTCATCATATATCACTGACATCCCGCTATCGTCCATACGGACAATATTCCTGACAACTGCTGTAAATCTGCGGCTGAAGTTTGAAAGGAAATGAGCAGCGACGACAGTTTCCACGCCACCCGCAGATGTTCATCTCAACGCTGCAACACAGTCACTGTCCCTGCTCTGTTATTACTCACAAAATCAACTCAGTGTAATATGTTGTTTGTCAGTGGAGCTGCGGGACGATCAGATATTTCAGCATTGTCTCCTTATTAAGAATCTCAGTGTGAAAAAGGTTGTTTAAATAAACGAGCAAAACAAAATGGGAAAAAAAATGCTTGCTGCTGCTCATTTAAACGTTTTCTCTGTTGATGAGCAAACATGAAAACGGTTCGTCTTCAAACACGTTTAGTGCCAGCAATTCTTTTAAAAGAGTATGTTTTTTTCATAAGAGAGTCACAATTTTCTGTTGTATTCAACCTTACGTCAAAAGAAATCTCTGCTCTTCAAATTCTGCAGGTTTCCAGTTATTTACAAAGATACTTTGGTTATCATGTCTTCTTTTGGATATATTAGGTTTACAACTGCCATAAAACACATCAGCTCTAATCATACTGTACTTGGCTGTATGCTTTAGAGGCTCACTGAGCGTTATACGCTCTGAAATGTTTCCATATTAGCCGGAGACTAAAACAAGAGGAAAATGTCTAATAATGATTACACACACACTGGGCCTTTTTAAATGCTCATATTAGACTCTGAAGCCGAGAGAGCCGGCATCAAAGCTTTTCTGTAGTGAAGCATATTACACATCCGGGCCTGTTAAATTTAGGAAAGTGAGTCCAGCAAGTGGCAACAAGAATAACTGAAAGGATTTAGTTTTATTATAAAGTCTATTCAAGAATACAAATTATATTCTGGTGTGCCAATGCGGACGTTATTAATTTAAATTTTTAAAATCCTACTATCAGTATCAGTATCATAACATTTCATAACACACTATAAACTACCTGTATGTGGACAGCAATTATAACCTCTCCTAAAAAGATATATTTTACATGAACACATTCATGTTTTGCTAAATCATTATATGTTACATGTGGGCCCCATAGTAAGAGATATATCTTAACAAATTTATTAATTTATTTGTTCACATACATTACTATGTGCCATTTATGTCTTATTTATATGCTAAACAGAGGGATTTAAATATACTCTTACCTTGTTCTCATGTTTTTATTTCTTTATTGTACATAAACTTTCCACACATTATTCTATTTTTGTTTCTGTTTGATTTATGTTGTAACTCTGTTTGCTTTTGATCATATCGCTGTGTGTTTGCTTATCTTTGCAGTACTTCTGTATTGGCCTATTGGATTTCAAGGCAAGAGTTTTCTCTTCCAAACACTACACAGCTTCCTTTTATTCTTTTCTTATAACGTTTGCTCTGTTTTGTTTTTTTATCTACAAGTGGGAAAAAAGCTTTTAAGAACAAACACATTAAAGAGAGGCAGCAACACTTTTTCATTGTGTTATGTTTTGGCTAAAGTCACAACTTTCATGTCCGTGAGTGTTAAAATTTCAGCAATAAGACAAAGTTTGGTAATTTAGCAGCAAATGACGGTGTTAACTTTAAATTAGTGTAAGAAAAGGAGTAAAGTGGTAGTCGCATGTTTGTTTTGGTGACGGTGGCACTGAGCTGTGGTTGCTGTAATCCGTCCTGCCTGTGAGACTGACTGACAGCCACAGGTTGAGCAGCAGGTCTTTTACCTTCAGTTTCTGTGGTGCTGTTCGAGAAAACATGCTGCCCTGACCCCCCTGATTTAAGATCATCACAAACACAACCTCTTGGTAGCCTCTTCTTTTGAACTTTTTACATGTTACATCCTTGAGCCTTAAAACCTCATGTCACGTGTCATCACATAAAAAGTCAGGCAAATGTGTCCTTTTGGAGGCCAACACAGGTAGCTGCAGATTTATAACACTATGGTTTCTGGCAATATTCACAATATCAACAAATGGGGCCATTTTTAATAAGAGTTGACTTTGTTCAACTCAGACAAGAAAAAGCGTTTGAAATTGCATTTACAGCATCATGCGACACTAAATATCTTCACTGAATCTGAACTAATGACATTTATTTTAGGGTTAACAGCTCTTAAAGGCACCACGTGTATCCACGTGTGAGGAAAGACATTTAAGGACACACAAAAAAAAAAAAAGCTTGCAAATTAAAAGCATAAAATGAGTAAAGAAAATTGAATTAAATTGATGTGGACAGTGTGACTCTTTGATACTTCATCTTTTCACAATAAAGGATGTGTATAGGCTCCATATATGAGTGTATCCCTGTTTTACACACCAACACGCTCACACTTATTCACACACTAGAAGATTTTGCCTCATAAAGCTCACAAGGGGCAAAGACACGGGCTGACTGAAAACACCCACGCCACAGGCCGTTGGTGTAGTGAGACCAGCAATAGGATTGGAAACACGTGTGTATTAATACCTGCTCAAGGCCCTGAGCAAATATATAGCCTGGGCTAACCTGCTAATAGCTTTAATTTGTAAGATAAACAGTAGAAGAGTTTGACACTCACTCACCTAAGGTGCCTTTCCTCTGCTGCGCTGCCTCTGCTGCCTTCAGTGGCTTTGGAGGGACTGGGGGGGAGCGACAGCGGCAAAGTTACAGCCTGCCTCCACCATGCTATCTGTTAAAGTAATTTTCCCTCAAAGAGGAATTAATTTCCTTTCTCAGGCGGCCCACAGAGCCCCATGGCACAGCCTGACTGGATCCCCAGAGTGTGGAGTCATTGTGACTGTCCCCCTTTAAAACCTTGCCGAGCCATGGAAACTCTAAAGGAGCTTTAAGTTTTAATTTCATTTTATATATTGTATCAATTTAATTCATACAGTATATTCTTTTATTTTATACTATGGCCAGTGTATGAGGTTGCCTTGAGTTTCACAGATTTAGAAGGAGGAACGAAAGGAAATATCTATCAGATGATTATTCATTTGTATTTTTAATAAAAATATAAAACACTTTTAAATTGCAATTGAATTGTTATATAAACCACATATATCATGCTAACTGTTACATTTATAAATTACATAACTAAGAGATTTTAATTGCACAGAACCAGAATTTTGTAATTCACCCATTAAATCAATACCATACAGCTACAAATCACTATTATTTCTCATCTTTTAGTTCCCATACTTTTTGTCTTAAATGAGGTTGACGCTCGACAAATAACTTAAATGAATTTGAAATGAAATGAAATGAATTTTATTTTATTTTATTTGAGCTTTAGTTGACCTCTGGATATGAATAATTAGAGAAAATAAGCAAAACCAGTGACACATTCACAGCTGTTTCCCAGCTGCTTTTTTTCCCTACTTCACTTCTCCCAGAGAATGACTTTTCTTTTATGACCAAACAAATTTAAAAAGGGACACTAATGTTAGGACTTTCCTTCTGTTCACTCTCACCTCTACACACTATCACTGTGGATAAAAATAAATTAAATAAAAAACAATGTGTTGGCATCTAAAATAGTATAAAATAGTATTTCCATATTTGCTTCAGCAATTTTTGCTAATAAAAAGAGCAAAGTAAAATTTGTTATTTCAGGAATCAGATCTGTGACCTTCATGACCTCGTATCAAACGTCAGATTGTATCTGTATCGGTTTAATGATGTGTTTCATTTCAAAATGAGATAAACACCATTTCCAAAAAAGTCACATTCACAAAATGATTGGTTACACTACATTAAAAATGAACCGTGGTTACTCTAAGAGTAGCATGGAACTTTTCAACAAAACTTTTCATATTTCTCTTCAATAAGTCGTGAGCCAGTGTCACAGTGACTAACTAGAGCGCTTAACGTCACATGATCAGACTTAATGATGGGCAAAGGCAACCATTAATGGAAGCATAAGCCCCCTTGCCTGCTACCACGGGGGTAACAACATTTGACAAAGATGGGGTGACACGCTGAGTTAACCCATGACACCTCTCCCTCGCTGTGTCTTCACACTCTCCCACCTCCCCTCATACGACCTCCCTCTCTCCCCCAGCCCCACCCATGAACCATTAAGGCTGTTTTCTTGAAGGAAAAAAAGATGGCCACCGGAGGTCAGATCCAAGTCCAAAATAAATTGCCTTCTTTCCTGAGGCTCAGCCATTTTAATAGTACAGATTTATTATGCTGTGCTTTTTGGAGGGTGATCATATGTATGTGGTCAGTAGCGCGTATGCAGTCTATGACCCAGCCTCCCTCTCACGTTACACCCTATTTATAACATCCCCTGCGCTGGCTCCCCTCGTTCTGCAGTTCCTAGGAACCTCCTTCTGCTCCCAGCCTCGAGCTCCAGTCCCGTGTTCCTCCTGACATCTGAGAGGCTCAGCTGCAGCTTGTCCTGGGCTAACTGTTTATCCTGTACAGCCTGGCAACTGGCCGCATGCTCCGGATTACCACAGGACACCCATTTCAAAACACATTTTACTTGCTGCTCTGACTATTTTTCTAACTGAAGGGAAAAGTTTTGGGATAGTCAAGGGAAAAAGGGAAGCATCTTGGATATGTGCTTGTGATCTTTCTGTTTTTGGTTGATTTAGTAACATTGCCTCTTTCACTTGCCCTTCTCACCTTTCCTGGAGGGCCGTGTGTGTGTTTGCACACGATGGATCACACACTGTTTGGCTGCCTGCGGAGCCCACACGCCCCAGCGCAGGCCCTGCATCCCGCCTTCACCCAGTCTCCCCTGGCTCTTCACGGACGCTCGGACCACGTCTCCTACCCTGACCTGGCCTCTTCATCGTCCTCCTCCTCTACCTCCTCACCCTCGCCCTGTATCATCTCCAGCTACCCGGGTGACGACAGCCTGTTTCCTGGCCAGCACCACCATCACCATCGCAGCCACCTGCCCTCCCAGCAGCATCACCACCCACCTCAGCACCATACATCTTGGCATATCCCGCAGATGCCGTCACCTGGCAGCAGTACGCGCCACAGCCTTTGCCACCCGCACTCCCACTCAACCCATGACAATGGGCCCACACCTTCAGACCTGGGCCACCCTGGTGGGCCCAGTATGTGTGCCAGCACCCCCATTCTGGGCAGCAGCAGCACCCCTACAGGGGCCTCTTGCGTGCCTGCAGACTTTGGCAGACAGACTTTGTCACCTGCTGAGGCCGAGAAGAGAAACGGCAAGAGGAAAAGTGACAGTTCAGGTAAGAGAAGCTGGGATTTTCTAAAGAGAGAGCTGGAACAATTCTAAAGGCAGAGATTTCCTTTGTCATTTGTCTACAAATATTATTTTTCAAAAAAAAAGCTGACACATTGCACAACCAAAGTATTTCATTTAAAATACTTTGGAGGCATTTCCAACATGTCTTTGTTCATTATTTTTCTTGGATAAACATTTTAACATAAATATCAGCATTTAAGAAATTCCACACAGAGCTCAAGAATAACAGAAACATCTGTACACATCACTCTAAATCATTCAACAGCACGACTGTTGGGAATTCTGCAGCTCTGATACAAAAACAAAAAAACGTCTGGGAAGCAGTTTGTAGGTGCCGGCTGACACGCAGCAAAGCGGGAGGCGGCAGGCAGACTGAAGCGTGGAGCAAAGGCCACATCATAAGTGTGTGGGCACATCTGACTACTGCCATGTTTTGTTTAAAAATCACATCTGGTTTGTTGCGACACTCTTTAGAGAGCAGAGAATGAGGCACACAGTAAAGAATTAATGTCACAGATTGTAAAAGACTACACCGGTGCCTCATGGCACACTGAACACCCAGCAGACGCAGACTTTTTCTTTTCTAAATATTGTAGTTAAAATAAATCGCAGATTTACTGAAGTAAAATGAAAGGCTGGAAAATATTCAGGGTGTCCCATTAAAAAAACATTAGGGCCAATTTTAGATGGGGCGCTTGCTTGTAGATTGCAAAATGAATGTATCGTATTCATTCAGTCATGAATTATATTAATATTTCACAGTCTTTTTTCTTTTTCTTGCTACGAAAACACTTAAAGGACGATTACAAGCTTTGCCTTTATATATCTACAGGCAGTTGTATGTTTAAGGCCACTTTTTATTACATTTGCAAATCTCCCAGATATCATCCTTAAATTATGTGTGTAATATTTTTATTGCTCTCAAGGTGGGACTCATTCTTAGGAATATATTTAAAACTTCAAACCCACAGATATTTATAAAAACACACTGCTCACATGTCATTGATAAATAAATCCCTCTTTTAGGACTATATTTACATATTATATCGATAATAACTCCCTGATGACCTGCAAACGTTTGCAACCTGCAGGCACCACAATAATCAATCACAGGATGACAAATTGCTTGGGTCGGGTTGCAAGAGTTCTCACTAGCAAAGTGATATCAGTGAGAGTTTCTCGTAGAAAGTGTGCTTGCCAGTCTCTGTCCATTTGAGGACTGCAGCCCATCATTGCTAATCCTGCAGCCTTTTTATAAGGTCTCTGTACTCGATGCATCATCTGCACTTGACCAGTGATATTCCCTACATTTCCACAGGACACTTGGAAAGTGGTGTTGCTGCAGCTTACAGCCAGTTTATATACCAAAAGCTGCAAAATATAACAGGATTCATTTTTGACTGACTGTAAATAATACACAACAAAGCACCACTGGAACTAATTTAGTTTTTAATCCATATTACTCTCTGGTTTAATAGAAACTCCATATGTGACAGTTATATAATGATTCTTACAACATAAAAAGACAAAGATTTCAAAGCTTGATTTTTAGTTGTACTGTTTGATTTGTGCTAAATTTCCAGTTATCCACATGCAAAATCTTGAAATGGTACATTTAACCCATTAGTTCATCACTCTAACTCCTATTCCCTTTCCTCTTTTGTCAAATCATTGGAAAACTGGGCCTCTGCCTCTAAATCCCACTTCCTCTGCAACAATAGTTACTGCATACTCGTTACATGTGCGGTGCATTCTCCCAACGCTAACACCAATCACGCTGATTATTGGGGCTAACTAGGCTGCTGACTCAGTCAGCTGTCTAAATATCAGAGCACTGCCTGTTGCATGAGATAGAGCTCTGATTAGGTTTCACCATCTGGACCAGAAACTTGAGCAAAACCTGAATTTAGATACAGAAATAATAACAAAACCCGTGAGCTCATTTCCATGCTAGGGTTTACCCCCGTTTTGCTCAAATATGAAGCATCTCAGCTTTCTGTGTGTAATACCCAGTTGTGACTGTTTCCTTAAGGAAGGATGCAGGGTCGGCTAACAAGATGAGTCCGTGTGTCTGGTTTCTGGGTAACCTGCTGAAGACGTTTAGCTGCAGTGATGGCAGAGTGTCTTTGCTGAGTTACTAGATTTTCTGTGTGGAACAATAAAAGGTGCTTGAAGTCTTTTGTTGAGGCGGTGTTGTAAAAAGGAGGAGCGAAGTGCCGCAGGCCTCTTGCTGGCATTCAAAATTTCTTTTAAAGTAGCTTAAGAAAAACACTGCGGATGTATTGGTGTGTTTGACTCCATTTTTGTGAGCACAAAGAAAATTTAAAAAAAGTTTCACTGAAGGGAAATAACCAATGCACATGTTTCCAGCACAAGAAAAATAGTGTGATCATCATTTTAACCATCCAATCTCACATTACTTTTTAGAGCGTCCCTCCTGTAATGCACTAAGTTCATTTGGGAACCCTAAACGGCGTGCCCTGTCTGGGTGCGTGTATTTTTCTCATATTATTCCTTCTTTTTTGTGGAGAGATGAAAGTTACAGGGAGAACCTAATTGCTGTGGTGTAGTGGCTGGGTCATAAAAGCCTGCCGCTTGTTTTAACTCCAGGCCTATTGGTCTGAAGCAGCTGGCTCTGTTATACTTTTATTTCTCTTTACACAATGTCTGTGTTTACCAGAGAGAGTGGATGAACACATCTGAAAGGCCTGTTTCAATAAGACACACATTGGAGCGCAGGGATTGAAATTACAGGGAGGGAAAGGCAAGGTCAAGGGGAAGCCGGACACAAGCTGCGGGTCAAGCAATGATTGGTTTCATTTCATAAAACTCATGAGGGAATTCTTGCAGTTTTATATATGTTTTGTTTGTCCTTGGCTCTAAAACTGTGTGAGTGCCATACAAATATAACTTTTGTAGAGCAGTTTCAGTATACCTCTCGTCTTCCTTTCAGACTCAAGGGAGTTATTTTGCTTGGGAAAATATACACTTAATTAGAAGGAAGATTCTCTTTATGACAGAAAAACAGAACCAGCAGGGGTCCCTGAGAGAAGAAATCTTAGTTAAAGTTGAAGTTTCCTCTCTTACGTGGCTTCACACTTTGCACCGTTTGTGAGTCTGGCTCTGAGCTGCAGGACTATTTACAGTTTGGCTTGACGCAGACCTGGTGGATTAACACACACGACAGAACAGGACCGCAGATGAATTAGCATGCAATCGCTGCTGCCTTCAAGAGCAATGTGCAGCTGAAGCGTGTCCAACAGAGAAACCACAAAAACTGCTCACAATAGGAAAGTTTTGGAGGGCAAATGAACCGTATGTGTTTTCTTCGGAAAGTTTGTGGAAATACCAAAACAAAAAGTATTTTTCTGGCATGATGAATTAAAGTGGAGATGTCACATACTAGGAATTGATACTTTTTTTTTTAAGGAAGTGTATAATTTGTTCCAAGTTCCCTTTTTGCACATATTTGTATTACTGTTATATGTGTTTTTGAAGACCTTCATTTGCAGCTTCCTAGTTTTTAGATATCCAAAATCTAATCTTATGATTACAGTATATTTCTTTCTTCTTTCTTTCCTGATATAAAAATGAAAGCCGGAGCAGCAGACTTCTTTAAGCCAAATTACATCCATGTTGACAGTAAAAGAGCCAGCCTATTGTAATAGTGCAGCTGCCGTCGTGCACACACACGTGTTGCTGCCCATAAGTCCTTCCAGCCACTTAAAGTATTCATAAACAATGACTGAACAATAAAGTGTGACTGACAGCTCTCACTGTTTCTCTTACCTTGCCTTTTTTCTCCCCCTGCTGATTTGCACCTGCCACATAACATTTGCCTTATTTTTATTTTTGTTGCATATAAATTTGCTCTGAGTGCAACACAAACCTGTGTGGTGTTTGGTTTCAGAGTCCCAGGATGGGAATTACAAGTCAGACGTGAGCAGCAAGCCCAGGAAGGAGAGGACGGCATTCACCAAGGAGCAAATCCGAGAGCTGGAGGCAGAGTTCGCCCACCACAACTACCTAACCAGACTAAGGCGCTATGAGATTGCTGTCAACCTCGACCTCACTGAAAGACAAGTATGTTCCTACCCACCACTGCTTGTTTTCCCCTGGGCTTAGACATTATTGAATGCCCCTATTAGCACATTAATGCCATGTTGTGAAAATAAAGGCGGCCTCGGGACGATGAGGAGGCTTTTCAGCTTGCTACTGTGTTTTTGTAACTTTAGTGTGAGGGCTATTGTGCTCCAGATGTGGCTGTATGAAGGGACTATCATATTCCAGATGTTCCTGTCTATTCTTTCAGGCTGTCCACAGTCAAGACAGGGAGACGGGTTTAAGGAAGTGCTGTCTAGAAAGTCACTTCCTCTCTCCCACTACCCTTGCAAATACAAATTGGTCTCTGAGCGTGGGCGATTGCTGTAAAATGCAGACACATGAAATAAATAACAGGAGACAAATGGTTGGGGGAAGGAAAAAGTGTACTGCCTGTTGTTCTATGACACCCGTTTGGAAGCTGTAACTCACACTTAGTTGACACCATGCCAGTGATATTTCGCAGTATGATAAAGTGTAGATTGAATGCAAAACACACGATTTTTAGGAGATGCCCTTAGACACAAAAACACCACATTACACCCATAAAATTTACATGTTTATTACGTCACGCTAAAATAAAAATTTTAATGAATGCATAAGTGTCGTCCATCTAAAGCTACAAAATAAATAATAAATAATAAATCTTGTTGACTCTCAGAAAGCAGGTGTAATTAATGTTATTAGTTACACATGCACCCATTTCATTTAGTACCAGGCCTGGTTTTAAGTGTGCATGCTGGTTTAATACCATAGCTTACTGGGACACATTAATGCTTGTGGTTACACCTGCTTCCACATGTGAAGATGTCCACTATGAGAAAGTAGAAAAGATAAGCTAAAATTTATAATAGATTAAACAGAGGGATACAACAAAACCTAAATTTCTCCCAATAAGTTGGGACGCCATGTAGAATGTAAATAAAGACATAATGAAATGATTTGCAAATCATTTAAACCATATAGTGAAATGTAATATTATAAAGACAACAAAATAGACATTAGAATTGATTTTAGAATAATTTATTTATATTATGTATAATTTAATTTGAATTTTAAGCCAGAAATACATTAAAAAAATTGGAATAGGGGCATGTTTCTCTGTGTTGCATCATCCCTTCATTTAACAACGCTCTGTAAGTGTTTAGGAACCTTGCAGAAGTTCTGAAAGCAATACAGGATTTCAGAGGCTCAGCAGTTCAGAGCCTCATTTTCTTGTTTGTTTATTTTGTAAGCCACCAAATATTTTCAATGGGCAACAGGTCAGGACTGTAAACAGGCTAGTCTGGCACCAAGGGTCTGTTACTATGCACTACAAATGCAAACAATGTCCTTATTTAATTAAAATTAGTGCCTTTTACTTAATGTATACTAGTTGTCACTGTTATTGAGTTTTCTGTACTGTTTGCCAGCAAGCTAAGAAGTATGGGTGTGCATCCTTGCATATAAGAATGTGTCGTTTAATAATTTCTACTTGACTTTTCTGAGTATGGAATAATTCTGCAATGGTGAGTGCAAAGGATCATGGGACTGTTAATGTTTAACTTCATATCTTAAATTTAGTAGTGTTGCGATCATTATTTTAGTCATGTTGTGTTTAGACTTTGATTCTTGTGAATGTGTAATGTGCTTTCCAGGGTTTGTGTGCCTACGGACAGTATAAAAGTTTAGCTATTAACAGGCCCTGTGACACTCCTGTAGCAATTCATGATACCCAGTCAGTGATGCTGTTCAAATGATAATAAAACTGGTGATCTTGCAACTGTGTGCTGTATGGGGCACAGGAATGCACCAAAAACAAACTGAGGTCTCGGTCTCTTAATCCATTATGTAAATATTGTACTATTAACTCTAGCAAAAAAAGATATTTAAGGTGACACGTACTGAGTTTATTTATTCTAAAATATGCTAAAGTTATAAAAAAAAAAGTGCATTTAACTTAAAATTAAATAGAAGTCCTTCAGTTTGGTATACTATACTCACTGGCCACTTTGTCAGACAATGATAATTGTCCTAAAGGTGCTCTGTTGGATTGAGATCTGGTGACTGTGGAGGCCATTTGAGTACAGTGAACTCATTGTCATGTTCAAGAAACCAGTTTGAGATGATGGTCAGTTACACCACCACCACCAGCAGCAGCCTGAACCATTGATACAAGGCAGGATGGATCCATGCTTTCATGTTCTTTACGCCACATTCTGACCCTTCCATCAATATGCTGCAGCAGAAATTGAGACTCATCAGATCAGGCAACGTTTTTCCAGTTTTCTGTTGTTCAATTTTGGTGAGCCTGTGTGAATTGTAGCCCAAGTTTCCTGTTCTTAGCTGACATGTTGTGTGTTCAGAGATGCTCTTCTGCATACGCTGTTTGTAACCAGTGGTTATTTGAGTTACTGTTGCCTTC
>VUQI01038239.1:30060-63336 GCA_015106735.1 Paratilapia polleni | reverse complement strand
CAAAGTCTGGATATAAATCCGACTGAGATGCTTTGGCATGACCTTAAACAGACCGTTCATGCTCGAAAACCCTCCAGTGTGGCTGAATTAAAACAATTCTGCAAAGAAGTGTGGGCCAAAATTCCTCCACAGTGATGTGAAAGACTCATTGCCAGTTATCACAAACGCTTGATTGCAGTTCTTGATGCCAAGGGTGGCACAACCAGTTATTAGGTTTAGGGGGCAATTACTTTTTCACAGAGGGCCAGGTAGCTTTGGATATCTTTTTTCCCTTAATAAATGAAATCATCATTTAAAAACTGCATTTTGTATTTACTCAGGTTATCTTTGACTAATATTTAAATTTGTTTGATGATCTGAAACATTTAAGTGTGACAAACATGCAAAAAACTAAGAAATCAGGAAGGGGGCAAACACTTTTTCACACCACTGTATGTAGTGTGCATTGTATTAAATTGCATTAAAGGTTGCAGCATGATTTTGAAAGAGCTGCGGTTGCAGATTTTTTTTCCCTTTCACTGTCAAAAGAAAAGTGTCAAGACATAACTGAATGAATGTCCCCATCTCCACACACAACCACATCCTGCAAAGGTAAGCACTCTACGTCAGTTCACTTCCTTTACACTGTGCGACTCGGAGCTCACCAACCCTTTCAAATCATGTGGTTGACATGATTAATATAACAAAAATAAATTTGTTCTCTAACACAAAATGTTATGCAAAAGGCTTTGCACAATGAACAGTGCTGTTTAGTGGGTCAACCTGGCCTGTATACCCACTTTACTCTTTTTATGAAGATGACCCAGGAGTTACTTAAAGCAATGAAAGGCTTCATTCAGTGTACCTTAAAAGTCAGATCTAAATCACCCTGCCTGTAATAGTACAATGATTACACTTCAGATTCTTATTTTTAGTAGAGTGAAGCACTACTACTACATGCAGACAAATTCATTAAGAGTCATATGGTGCCCTCTAGTGAGCAGGGATGCCACGTAACTTTTAGTACATTTATTCAAGAACTTGTTTTTAGAGCATTTAGGAAAATTTACATTTAGGAAACTAATTATAACAAACATGCTTTTAAAGATTAAATTAATTTAAGCTAATAAATTAATCATTTTATCTCTCTGTGCGAATGGGTTCTAGTGAACTACAATAACTTTACTTCACATATAGGCTTTTTGCTTCTACTGCTATCTGTTCACTCAGCAGCCTTATCCTCTACTTATTTACCATCATCACTCTTAGCTGGGCTGGGGTACTTGCTGTTGAAATATGACAAAAGTATTTAATGAGGGAAGTATTTTATTGCATACAAACTATGATTGTCAACATTTCTATATATATATATTTCTATATATATATATATATATATATATATTTTTTTTTTTTTTCTTTAAATGGCATTTAAGGCAAAGTCTGTGTGATCTTGGGTGGTTATATATCTTGTAATCATTACCAGACACATCATCATCGTTCACAAGTTATGTATCACATCTATTTTCATTTTATTAGGATTTGAGTATTTTTATACTGTTGTATTGGTACGTTTAAGGATACAGTTAGTGAGTGGCTTTCTACCAAAGGGCAGCTTCTAGAGCTACAAAATGAAGCTAATGTAAAAGTGGCAAAAGCTGCAGTTCCTCTAGTGGCCACTTGACAGACTTCTGACACAGCTAGGTTCCATGCATTATTTTGAGTCATTACACTGGAACTCTTCACTGTGTGTGTGTGTGTGTGTGCTGTCAGTGATTTATTTTTTTTTTTTTTAGCATTTTTTAATGGATTAAATGACTAATATTAAGGTTGTGTGGTACAGGCCATTCACAAAGTTTGTACTTCAGTTTTTGTGAGTGAAATTCTAGTATTTTATTAGTCCATTAATTAGCACCAATTTACAGTATTGCACCTGTACATTTCCACTGCCATTTAACTTAAACATTTAAGATGACATAATCTCAAAATGCAACAGCCCAAAATGCTGCCAACTTAAAAAATAATAAATATTCTGCTAAAGTAGATTCCTACATATCAGACTAACAAAAAAGTCTGCATTGATAATGGACTTTTTCTACTTTCCTGGAGAGGGTCATCTGCACATCTCCATACAGGGAATAAGGCGACCCTTTTCATTTACTGAAACCAGCTGCTGACTTTCAGAGTTTGAGAGTCAATAAATATATGAAAATGACTCAGCTCTGTAATGTGTTCTACAGCATCATGTACCGCAGGTTGTAACTTGTGAATGATGCGCTGAATGACGGTCAGGTTGGGATTTATCTTTTCATGTAGGAGTGCGGCTGCTCCTCTCAATCGGCCCACATGCACGTAACATTTCTTCAGAGACCCCTTTATAGCGAGGCTTTCTAACTGCAAGATGTCGCAGACAGCAATTCTGCAATTCACCAAGTTAAAAGAAGAAGCTGTAGATCTCACCTTTGTAGGGAATTCTGATGTAGATGATTAGGCAAGTGGTTGACACTCGAGACTTTGTGAGTCTCTGACACTCTGAATCAGGTTCATTTCTGTTTTATTTAGTTAATGGCTGTTTTCACTTTGAAACAGTGGTGCCTACTTGCTTAATGAAAAGTTGTACCAACCATTTGTGGCAGATGGCTGTCCCTCCTGAGCCTGGTTCTGCCAGAGGTTTCTTCCTGTTAAAAGGGAGTTTTTCCTTCCCACTGTCACCAAGTGCTTGCGCATCGGGAGTTGTCTGACTGTTGAGCTTTTCTCTGTAATACTGTAGGGACTTTACCCCACAATATAAAGGGCACTGAGGCGACAGTTGTTGTGATTTGGCACTATATAAATAAAACTGATTTGAATTGTAAGGGATCAGACCCCCCCCCAATCGCGTAGTGTCATTTCTACTGTTACAGACTTTGAGCGCTGACAGTAAAAGTCACTTTTTGATTTGTTTTTTGTGATGTAGGAAAAAAAACAGTGTAGCAGGGGCAAAAATGTTAACTTTGAAGCTTCAAAATGTGGAGTCCAAAACCAATGGGTGATGTCATGGTGGCTACATCCGTTTTTATACCGTTTACGCTTGTGACACAGGCAACTGGAGCCAATTGGTGTCTGCTAGGCCTCACCTCTGCTAATTGTCGTCACTGAACTAGACTTGTCCACTGTGTTTGTGCTGTTTGTGCCTTTTGGAGCATTTTAATGGAATTACGTGACTAATATTATGTGCTGCTGTGTGATAAGGACCGTCCAAGTAGTTTGTGCTTCAGTTCTGGTGAGTGAAAAGCGTTTTATTAGTGTGTTACTAAATACAATTCAGCCAACGTGTGTTGCACCTGTACACTTTAATGAATGCAGCTTGCTAACCAAGCTAGCTAACGCTAGCTGATACCTTTGAACTCCACACATATGGCTCCAAAAAAACCAAAATGGCAGCTGCCAAAATGCTAAGTTTGAAGCTCCAAAATGAGGAGTTCAAAAACCAATGAGTGACCTCTCTGTGGCAACGTCCATATTTTTATACTGTCTATATGTTCTACTAAATAGGCACTTTAAAAATGCAAGAAGCTGAAACCACCACACTTTATTACATACTGCATGTCCTTTTTTTTTTTCTCTAAACATAATACATCAATTATCAACATCAGAATATATATGGCTCTGATTTCAAGGTACATAAATTACTCAACAAAATACCCTGTCTGGAAAAACAAATGATACAAAGTGCACAAATAAAGTTGGCTTGAGTCAACTGCATCACAAGACAGAATGGCTGCTGTGTGTTTTTTGAAAAGAAAAACCAACTTAATTAAAGCTTACATTCAGAAACCTCATCTGAGGACAGTTTAAATGGGACAGTATTAATTAGCTCCTCTGGTGCTTACAGAAGTAATGACGCCATGCATCATATTAAAATCACACACACACACACACACACACACACACATATTCATACAAAATTCAACAGAAACATATTTGGCACCATACTTAGCATAGAACATAAAATTCCACTTGCAGTACAACATTGTTCATACATGGAGGTAATATTTGATTTTGGCACATTACAAGAACACTTTAAAAAGTTCATGTAATCCTATTTATTACATGCTCAGTCTTCACTGAAACGTTTTTCTAAGATAAGAGTAGAAACCCACTTACTGTATGTAACAAGAATTCCTCAACATTAAAGTGGTCTTCCTAAAATCCCACATAGCCAGTAAGCCTCGCAAATAGCTACTGACTTGTGATTTCCATGTTACGGATAAAGTAGCATATGCTTAATGACAAGGAAAGCACCATATTTCCTCAGAAAAAAATCGGTCTGCGGTTCTTCGGCGCCAGAATGAGTAATGTAAACAAACAAGTTGAGTGTGACCTCTGTAAACCCTAACAGACGTAATCATATATTGCACTCTAGAAAGAATCACAAGTCACAAAGGGGTTATCCTGGCCTGTTCAAACCATCAAAACAAAAAGTTGGTATATAGATATAGAATTAATAAGGTATTCAGTAATACTATGTTTATTATAACGTCTTGTGTATATTAACATTGATATATAGATTATTTCAACATTATGATATGAAAGATACATATTTATACATTGCTATGAATATAGGCAGCTGCTTCTGTTGAACGGAAGTGGCGCCAGATATAACATAATAACTAGTCTACGTATTTTCATCCAAACAAATACAAATAAATGCGTTCACACGAGGTAAATCAGTGTGAAACTCCATAGTGGATATGAATCGAAGCCTCCCATGCACAGAGAGGTTTCAATACAGGTCGAGACTGGTTTCTAAACAGGCCAGCGTGAACCTTAAAACCTCAGCATGCGTGCTAAGTAATGGCACACAGAAAAAGTACATCTCCGTTTAACCAGATATAGTGTAGAGTTTGTGTTCAGTATGTGGTGCCGTATTGAAAAATCAGTGAAAGCATACCAAAAATGTAAAAAAAAAAAATAAAAAATTTAAGAAAACTGAACATCAATCTGCAATAAATAAAGTCAACAATGGCCTGAGACCTACAACAATACAATCTCTTGTTTCCATCCTCTCTACCTCCACACACATTTAGCTCATTTATATTTGCACCAACATATATATTAGATTCACATGAGTATTCTATCATATAGCAGCAGAAACACATATGCACTGTATACTGTATGGACAGAAAACAAGGAACAAACTATTCCTTCATTTCGTGGAATCTGCATTGACCTCAGTCTGTGGTGGGGCACAGTACTATGTGTTGAGATGTGAGCTAGTGAGCATATCCTTGGGAAAACTCTAGCAATGTATGTTTGTCAGAGACAAAACCACATGTAAGTTTTATGCCTCAGGCTTGACTGGCAAGCTGCCCTGACTCCTTGGTAACTTCACTGTATCTTCCACAGATGTACCAAACCACCAATCAGAACCACCGACCCCTCATTAGGAACAAATACGCAACACTCACTTTACATGTAAATAGCCTGGTTCCATAGACATGCAGGCAATGTCCACCATCACAGATGGATAAATCACTAACAAGTTTAATATGAAGCGATGAACCTTTGTGAAGCTCATCTGGGAAAAAAATAAATAAATAAAAAAGAGCGATTTTAAAACGTCAGCAGCATGCATTTGGTTAAAATTTAAAAAACAAACAAAAAAAAAAAGGCAAAAGTTGCCTATAATCTTAATCATAACGTAACTCCACGTTTGTCTATGCAAATTCACTCCACATTGGAACTGAGAAGCTCACGATATCCACAATCTTCAAGAAGAAGCAAAATCTGCATCAAGCCACGCTCTAACTCTATTACAATTCTACTGCCAGCTTTATCAGAATGATCACATAAACACATCTGCAATCTACAGTCCTGCTCTAACACACTCTGCATGTTCTGCAACATCTCCAGCCTTCGAAAGCGGGGGATAACAAAAAGGTACAGTTCAATCTTTTCACTCCGCTCTGCTTCTGCTTAACACTGCACCGACCTAGTCGCGCTGCTGCCTGCTTCCCCCCAACTGAAAACTCATGTGCAGAACTGAAATGACACTTTTATCACCGTGGGTGGTGATGCTGTGATGTCAAGAAAGAAAGTTTTGCACCCAAAATGTACAGCAATGACAGGGGTCCTCACACAGACCACCAGGTATGACAATGCCAGCACTGTCTGGACTGAGCAGCTACATGCAGCATACAGTCACAAGCATGTTTGTCTCCCCAGAGCTGCGGGGGACAGTAAGATGCCCGAAAGGAGCCCTAAAGGGACCACGACTGAGCCAAAATGAAGCCTTCAATGGTCAAAGAGCTGCCTGGTTGCCAAATTGTAACACCCTGTGGAGCCATCTAGAGGCCGGTGAGGTCCACGATCGCCTTGATGAAGATGGTGTCATCGCGAATATAAGTGTTCTTGCCATCGAGCTTGGAGAGTGGGCAGAAGAGTGGACAGCCGCTGGCGATGTTCATCTCGCTCACGGGTCTCTGGAAGGAGGAGGAAGTGACATCAGGTCGAAAGGCATCAATGATGTGCTCTCTGTTGCTCTGGTCCAGCAGCATCAGAGTAACCTAGAAGTAAGATAAATGAGAGATTATTGTTACATACTTGGAGCATAATATGTATGTTTTGCTTAATAAAGCCTGAGCAACAAAGCAAGGAACAAAAAAGTTTAACCTCAGGGACCACTTGACCACTTCAGGAATATCAATTTGTCCAGTTAGGAAGCATAAACCAGTGTGAATGCATTTCACCTGCTTTGGTGCAAATGAAAGTGGCAACAAGTGCACTGGAGAGTCAACAACAAGAACAAGATAACCCCAAGAAAGAGAAGGTGGTAGCCACAGACCATTGCCCTTTCCTTATCCCTCCTGACTGATTTTTCTCTAGTTTTGCTTTTTGCTAGTGACCTTGTCACTACTGATAGCATGAGATGGTACTTGCAGCTGATTCAGGTTTCACAGATAATCCAGCTCCCCCAGAATGGCACACCCATACATGCCACTGCAAGACAGTCTCAAGAGTGTGGAGGAGATACCAGGAGATGGGCCATTACATGAGCAGAGCTGAACAGGGCCGTAAACGGGCATCAACCCAGCAGCAGGATCAGTATCTGCTCCTTTGTGTGAGGAGAAACAGGAGGACTGCCAGAGCACCTACACAATGACCTCCAGCTGGCTACTCGTGTGCATGTTTCTGACCAAGCTGTTAGAATCAGACCCCATGGGGGTGGCATGAGGGCCTGACATTCTTTAATGGGACCTGCGCTCACCTCCCAGCACCGTGCAGCTCGACTGGCATTCGCCAGAGAACACCAGAACGTCCACTGGTGCCCAGCTCTCTTCACAGATGAGAGGAGATTTACACTGAGTACATATGATAGGTGTGACAGAGCCTCGTGCGGCCAGAGAGTGTAGGCAGTTCCTGGATGACGAAGGCTTAAAGCCACTGATTGGACTTCATATTCTCCAGAGCTGAATCCAATGTTATGGATCAGGCATCTGAAGCCTCCAAATAGTACCACAAACTGTCCAGGAGCTCACCGATACCCTGATCCATGGTCTGGGAGGAAATCCATCCACCATCTCATCAGGAGCATGCCCAGATGTTGTCAGGAGTTCATAGAGGCACTTGGGGTTCCTAAATGTTACTGAGCCACGTTAAGGAGCAAGTTGGATCAGCCTGTGATTTCAGTTTTTAACTCTGACTTTTAGTGTGGTTTTGAATCCAGCCCTCAAAGGGCTGATGATTTTGGCCTCTACTGACCATTGATATGTTTTGTTGTTCTCAACAAGTTACACAATGTATATCAGGAAAGATTTTCAATTACAATATTTTATTTATCAAGCTCTGATGTGTGCTCCCTTAATTTTTTCTGAACAGTATATTTAGATACAGATACTGAAAATCAAATGCATGACTAAAATAATACATTTTACTAGAAAAAAATTGTTCCATTGTATTATTTGTTTGGGTTATCCCAACCTCAGTCTAAAGCAGATTTAGTCAGCTGGATAAAACAGCTGCAGAAAAGCTCCTAACCTCCTATTAACCAGTCACCATGGCCTAATGTAAGGTTGCCTAGCTGTCTAATATCCAATACCTCATATAAATAAATAAAGAAACGTAGAAATATAAAAATAAAACCAAGGTGAATTTTATGTTTATCATTTTTTTATTCTCAAAACATATTTTTTTATTGGTGTCTTTCATTATTTACTCACATTTTTTTTTAAATAAACTTCAGTCGTTTTCATCGTCCATACTGCCAAGGCACTGCATTGTTCAAATTTTGCAAATTTGCAATTGCAAATTCCTGCACATTACTGTGGTAAGTAAAATCTTGAATATTATAAACTGTTATTTTGGTATTGCAATAATACTTACTTGAACTGGAATTTCTGAAGCCCACCACAAAAAACTGTCAAGGGCGCAAAATTTTTAAAAAGGTGTTTTTCAACACGTGAAAACAAAAGAGAGCACAGGCACATGGTTTCACAAGACACATTTGGAAGTGCAGGCATGAATTTATCCCACAAAGACAAGGATATAAAAAATAAAAACATGCTTTTAGAGTCAACTTAATAAGTGTTAGTGTGGAAAAAAAACGATGTGAAAACTAAGTGGTTGTTAATGCTCTTTTCTGTTCTTATGTCTTGTGTTGTCCTTAATGAAGCGCTATGATGAAATAACCTGTAATGCATCATTTAAGAAGTACTGCATGGGGCAAAACCTCACTGTGGTCCTTTAATAAAAAGAACAAAAGAAAACCAGACTGTTCAGTAACTAAAAGGGGATAAATAAATGCCTGTTTGCTTCTTAGTCCTTTACCTTCTGGTTGAAGGGCCATTTAAGCAGGGCATCACTCAGTCCCCTCATCACCACAAAGAACAAGGACAAGTGGCTGCCACGCCCTGTCCCATCTCCATTCAGATAGATCCGTAGACACATCTTATAGCCGTACTTGCTGGTATAGAAGGCTGGAAGGGAAGGGAAGGAAAAGAAGTAATTATTTGCAGAATACATCTAAACAGTTTCTAGTAACCAGGGCCTGACCCCTGACCTAACTTTCCACCTTTATCAGTTTCTTTTAATCTTTGCAGGACAAAAACATGGCTTTTGACAAATGGTATGTATCGCTGCTCTTCTCAAACCAATTCATTCACGGAGGGTCGTGCTCCTGGTATTTTGGGCAAGGTCTGACTTTGCCTTAGTCCTTTAAGGTATGGCTGGATTTCTACTGAGCCGATCGAGAATCCACTTGGATAACTAGCATTGTTACCTGGCGAGAACATGGCAGGGGCTCGGCCTGCAATGGCATCTTGTCTCTTTTTGGCGAAATCTGAGATCCTCCAGATAAAGACGCCATCAAAGGTGGTGGCAGACATTTCTCTCAGCCGTCCCTCCATCTCTGCAACTGTCAGGTCCTTCAGCCCCACAGTTCGCTCCAGCTGTCGCACCTGGCAAACAGACACCTACTTAATCTATTCAGTCATTACTGAAAAATATTCAGTATTTTTCAGTAATGACTGAATTGTAGTTGAAGCAATACACAACCAAAAGTGCATTTTTTTTGACATTCAAAAAGATGCTTGTATGTTACAAATTAAAGACAAATTCACATCAACCTCAATTTGCCTTAAAAGAAGAAATACAAACATTTTACCACCTCTTTTAGAGTCATCTGAAAAGAAAAGTATCACTTTGAAGCATCTTCTTTACAGCCTGGCCTTCTCCTGGGTTTTCTCTCTTTTTTATTTATAGGCAGGCTACATGTTTTATCCAAGTATTCCCCATTTTGACAGATTCACAGAAAGGTTTGCTACTCAGAGATATCAACTTTCAACCTTTCACCACTGGAGCCATAACCAGCGATATCTCAGTGATTCAGGATTGATACTGATGAAAAGTTAAAGTTAGCCAATGTCTTTTATACACTGATGTATGTATCATGTCTGTGTGTTCAGATTTGACTGAGTTAAGACTCAGAGAAGAAGGAGAGCCAGAACTTGCATCAACCAGCTGCGGTCATGCTTCAAACTCTTACCTTATTGCTCAGAGCCTCAATCTTATCCTGGTCCAGCTTATGCTGACGGTTGCTGGCTTCCATGGTGGTGGCAAACCTCTCCACCTCTCTGTTCAGGACACACACCACATTTTCAAACGTGCCGGCTTTGACTTCGAGTTCCGTGCACCTGCGGCCCAGCTCGGCCACCTTGGTTTTCTCGCTGTGGAGCTGGAGCTCCAGTGCTGCGCCCACCGAGCTGGGCAGAGGTGTGAAGGACGTAGACACAGAGAGAGTGGGAGGCAGAGTGGGAGGTGGAGGGAGAGGAGCTGAAGTGGGGGGACCAGGGGGTCCAGAGCTGGAGGATGAGGAGGAGGCGGCGGCGGCGGCGGCTCCCTGCACGGGAGGCCCAGAGGAGGTGGTGCTGAGCTGGGAGACTCTGGCCTCGAGTTCATTGAGGGATTGTTGGAGTTCCACCAGTTTGTGTCCAGCTACTTCCAGTCCCTGGGGCTGCAGGCCCTCCATGCTAACTTTCATGCCCATAATGTAATGCAGCAGAAGATTGAGGTGCTCATAGGCATAGGCTCGCTCATGGTCATGAATCTTTTCCTTCTCCACCTACAAAAGCGGAAAATAAAACAGAAAAAATATATAATAATGCACAGAGTGACTGTAACAAATTGCCTAAGGTAGGAGTTATGTTGCCAGTTTCAAGTCATATTTAATATAACATGATGTTCACCTTGTAAGTTGGTCACATCTAGAAAATAGATGATAAATCAGAGTATGGTTAGGATGTGGCTACCTTGTCAGGATTTCCACCAGTGTACTGCAAACTAGGGAATACTGTTTTTGTTATTCTTTAATATATAAACTACAACCTTTAACGAAGCACATGTATATTATCAGTCCACTGTTTATTAGCATTTTTAAAACAGCTTGGAAAAAACTATAAAGAAGTTTTAAAAACAAACAACAAGGAAAATGTTAAAACTTAATACGGTTTTAACTGTTGATCTAATATACACTGTCCACTACTGAGGATTACAGTAGGCCAGATCATTCATTGCTGTATGTGAACGAGGGTAACCGTGATTCAGTATAACCTGGAAGTAAACTCCCCCATTTGCAGAGCTTCACCTACTCAGCTCTGCAAATGTTGTTATGTTGCACAGGTCTGTCTGTGCAGCATAATTTTACCATTATAGGATGGATAGTGCTACATTAATCGAGTGTGTGACATTAAACTGCCCTCCCCTTTGTAGGGGTGGTGGCGGTGAAGCTGTCAAGGCTTCATTAAGGTGCCAGGCTTTCTGGTGGAACCCTTGCCTGTGATTGACAAGCTGCTAGCATGCATTGTCCTTGGTTTCTAGGTCAAGACTTTTCTGCTAAGTACATTTTGTTTTAAGCCTGTTTTTCACTAACAAAAATTAGCACCCCAAATAATATTACACTGAATAACACTGCTAACCAAACTAGCTAGCTAGTGCTAGCGTTAGCATGATTATCAGGTCTACCCTGCTGTCCAAATATGGTCACTTATGTTTTTAAAGAAGCGAGATGGCGACAGCCTAAATGCTCAAAGCTTCAAAACAATAGTCTACAAACAAAAGGGTGACATCACAGTGGCTTTGTTCATCTTTTCTATACAGTCTTTGGAAACAAAAACCTCCTGTCCCATCCACATCTTGATTTAGATGATGCTTTCTTTCATACAGTCTCTAATCTTACTGTGTGCTCAATTACAGAAAATGAACATGGTTACTGAGAAAACAATCAGGCTACTTACAGACATATCACACCCCACGACATGAAATCGACATGGAGTTCTGAATTTGCTGCAGAATTTAATATGGTCCACATACTAGGAAACAAACAAAAGAAATGATAAAAAGCCACTGAGTTTAATCAAAATCATCATTTTACAACCATCGAGATAAATGATTGCTTTCTAAAAGATAGTCATGAACCAGTTGTGAGTCTCTTTTCTTTTTTCGTTGCTTTGTATCATTTTACATTTTAATGCATGCATCTTCAAATTTTACTCTCAAATGGTATTGACTGAACAATCTCCAGCTTCCTTTTTGCAAAACAAATGCAAACATGACAAAGTATACTCAGTATTTTCAGAAGTGCAAAAGCAAACTTTCTGCCATCACATTTGATTCGTGAGAGAGAGGGAGAAACTGTACTGCAGCTACATGTGACTATGATCTGTTTTGCGGCACAGTGCTTCCACTTTGTCTGCATGTTGTTCTCAGCTTTACCTTTTCTCTTGGTATTTTCTTCTTGGCACAGCCTTCACAGATCATCGGGTACTTGGGGCAGATCTCATCGTGTGCCTGAAAAAAGGCGGCAGTGTTTCTTTTAATGCCACACAAACAGCTGCTCTGATCTGCTGCACAGGCCCAGACGAGACGAGCATCTATGGTCTAAATAAATCATTTCTAACCTTGATATTCTTAAAGTGAAACGGCTCCTTGCAGTACTTGCAGTTGAGCGTCCTCTCAGGGCACTCTCGCTCATTATGGCGCTCCTGTTCATTGAAGCGAATTCGTTCATTGCAGGAAGGGCAGAGGATGATCATGAACTCGCACTTCCCCTCATGGTTCATCTGTGGAAAGTGGGAGATTATGTTGAGCTGTTGCAGCAGAATGGTAACCTCTGTGCTGTGCTGGGAGGCTTATCTGTCTACATACAGAACAGTGCTGTAGCTTTAACAACTTTAGATGCTTAGAGTCTGATCCTTCACGCAACACTGCCAGGGAGACGTCCAAAATTCATTCTGCAGCACGACGATGATTCCAAAGGTAAAACCACAGCCATAAAGAACCATCTTCAGCCACAAGAAGGAGAACAACAGCAGCAGATGTTACGGCCCCAGGGACCAAATGCATAAATGAAAAGCATGCATACACCATTTCCCACAAATAAACTGGTAGATATAAAAACAGGATGTGTGGTGGTGTGGTGCTGGCGATTGAATATAAGTTGTTTTTCTTGATTGTGTTGTTATTTTGGAAATCTACACGACAATCTGTGCAAGTTCCCTGAATTTTAGTATTATTTTTATTTGCACTGTACCTGTTATTTCCATTGAATTTCATCCACAACTGTAAAGTAGTCTACTGTAACTTTACACTAAATTAATCACTGATCATCTTTCTGACTGCAATACCCAAACCAACTCAGCTGATGGTCTCAAAAGCATAAAGAAGGCAAGAAATCCCACTTAATTCCACTACTTATGATTCCAGTGACAACCCATACAGGGTTTAAGCTGTTTAAGAGGCTGACAATAGTGTGCAAAGTAAAATATGGCACATATCTTGCTTTGTTTGCACTTTTTTTTTTTTTTGCACTACAGAGTTCTATTTGTGTTATTTTATAGTGTTGTCTTAAATTTTGTTCTATGCTGTGGAAAACAGTAGAAATGCCTACTACGTGCATGACACATTATCCATGCGCATCCTTTTCACCAAAGTTATAAAGCCACACACACGCACCGCTTTATTAACGCTCGAGCCTCATTTCCACCTCCCACAGGCTGCCGTAGAAGCTCTCGCAAACATCTATTCGCAAAGGCTTCGTCTCATGCGCGCAGTACTCTACATACACAGCGAGGTGGAGCTAAGCAAGCATTTGAAAGTGCTAAAAACAAACCATTAGGCTACCTACTTATTGAACAAACAAGTGAAGCAGAATAAATCACTGCACTGGGGGAAAAGGTCACCTCACCTCGTACTCTTTGATACTTCCTTTCCAAGTGCAGTTTTCATTGATACAAACAGCCGACAGATTTTCAACTTCCCTTCGAACTGCATTGTCTGGAAAAGCCTGAAAAAAAAACAAGCGAAAAAGGAATCTGTGGCTGAGGTGCATCTGTGAAACGTATGTCCAGCTGATGTGCTCCAATATATACATTATTAATGTCATAAAAGCTGAACATTCAACACATGTACTTATTTATTTATAAGCTCACATATGATTTGAACTGTGCAAAGACATTCTGTTTATTATCACAGACAACAAGGAAAAGCAGTATTTCAGATGATGGAAGAGGTGAACATTTTTTTCCTTGCCAAGAAACGATTATTCAGTTATCTAAGCAGTACCTGACTACAGCAAGCGGGGACCAGAATCACCACACCCCAGTTACTACTACTACTACTACTGCCATTACTGTGCAGACTGCACATGATGTAAACTGTGCAAGATGCAGGGCTCATTTCAAAAATATTTTAACTCGTTATACATTTTCTTCTTCTTCTACGGTGTGTGGTCCATCCATAATTCTCTCACAGATTCAGTTCAAGGAGCTTAATAAAAATACATTTATACTCACACATCCTTGTTTTAAAATTGAGGTAGGCTCCTCAAAAATATCCTCTTTGATGCAAGCATTGCATTTCTGGGGTCCATTACTGCAATGAAACAACAACAACGTACTTTGACATGCAGTTAAAAAACATGCAAACCTGAGTTAGCCGGTCATGGCATGTAACTACTGTGAGTACATTTACTTAATGGTACTTGTATTTTACTTGAGTAATTTTATTTTATGTTACTTTGTAGCAGAATTAATAGGTAATGTTACGCATTATACTCATTCTGACAAATTGAATGACTAGTTAAAGATTTAACTGCTGTATTATATACATTTTAAATATATAATTATAGTTGGTAATACCAACATTTTACATAGGAAAACATTTTAAAACCTATTTAAAACTGTACTAATGCTAAAGTTTCTCTGAGTGACAGGTGGATGCTGACTACACCGCCGGCTCTCGATCATGTTTGTGGCATTTTTTAATTCAACTGTTTGACCAGTAATATAGGTTGTTTGAGGTTATTTATACCAACAGTCTGTCCAGTGTGCTCATGAGTAAAATTCTAGTGTTTTATGTTTTGTTAGTTAGCACTAACATAGCCTGCCAATACCGCCTATGGATGCACATTGCTAATCAAGTTTGCCAGCTTTAGCTGATCACTTTTAACTCCACTACCTCATCTGAATATGATCTGGTCCTAAAAGACAAGACAGCAACAGCCATAATGCGGAGATCAAGGCATCTGAAAACAGTATTCCACAGAACAGAAGGCATCTCTCTGATTTGTGCGACCAGGAAGTTTCAGACTCTCATTCAGTTTTGGTATTAATTACAATATGTGACAGAGATTGCATCAGTGGCAATCTACTCAAAAAATACTGACACGCTGACTTGGCATCATTCTGTTTTTACAGCTTTTGACAAAGAAGAGTCAGTAACAGATCATTCTCCCACTTCAGTGTGAAATTAACAATACTGATCCAATTTAAGTACTAACTTATTAGTAGTTAGAAGTGCTAACTAATGAGTACTGAAATTGTACTGCTGGATTAGTATAATTTAAGTAATAATACTAATTCAACTAATTTAAGACCAGCTGATTTCCATGAGAGTTAAGCTTTTAATTTCTATGAACCCGATGAAACTCCATGTTGTATTGTCAAAGCTAGCAAAACTTTCCAGATCAAACTAACCAAAGAGATTATATGTCCAAATCAAGTTTTCTCCAATTCTTAGATCTGACTTAAACATGAAATCCAAACAACAAAGAAAGTTGTTTTTTTTTTCATTTCAGGTTCATAACGGAATAACAATATAATAAACAGTTTCATTTTCCAATCCTCAGGGAAATATCTGACTCTTTGTTCACCAGCAAGTTTGCTGCTGTACTGTACCACTGGTGAGCCAAAACAGTCAATTTGGGCACCAGCACCACGAAGCTGAACAAAGATGGATGAATAACATTACTATATATTAAAATATTAAAGATAAAAATCTAATTATTTCAAACCGCTTATTTTGGCCTTTGTCCATTCAGTTCCTTACCTCACAGTCCTGTTAAAGCAGTAGGAACAGAAGCGATGTCCACACTGGGCTTGAAACGGCCGTCTGAGTATATTGTGGCAGCAGTTGCACAGGTGTTTGTCCTCCAGCTTGTTGCCCAGGATCTTCTTGGGGAAGCCGGGCTTATTGCTTTCCATGGACGAAGGAGGGGACGGTTCCTGTGTGGCCATGGTGTCTGTTCACACGTCACACCTAGGAAAGGAGCAAAATGTTGAGACCAGGAGATGCAACAGTTAGAGCTAAGAAATGAATCAGCTTCTCCATTTGCACCCGGCATATTCATTGTTTCCTCATACACTCGGTAGGCAACCAATAGTCTAGAGCTGAAAAAGCTAGTTTTTGAAACAAGGCCCCTAGAAAACAGGGCTGCAAGATGGAGAATTAAGAGCTTTCAATGGATTCAAAATATTAACAAATTTTAACAATTTATGATGCCGCTGGGAGTCCAGGGTTGCTTTTCCTGGTTGGTATTGAAGCCATGCTTTAATATACATGTTTACTTGCTTATTTATCTTTTCCTTGCCAGTGTGTGCACTGACTAGCCACGACATTAAAACCATGTAACAGGTGAAGTGACTAACATTAATCATCACATTAGAATTCAATCTTCTCCTGGGAAACCTTGGGTCTTCACATACATTTGGATGTTACTTTGACACAAACTGCCTACCTAAACATTGTTGCAGAGCAAACATACCCCGCAAACAGCAAAGGCACTCCCCGACAGCAGGGGCCTCCCCCAGCAGGACAGTGGAAACTTGCCAAACTGCAAATAAACTGCACAGCAACAGCTCGAGAAACATGACAAAGAACCCGGCCTCCAGTTTCCAGAATGCCAAGCCAATCAAGGGGATGTACCGAAAAAAGCCCCATCAACGGAGGCTCCACCCTGCAACCCGCAGAGCCCAAACGATCTCCTGCCAGTGTCTCAGTGACACAACAGGACACCCTCCCATGTTCCTGTGTCCCTGCCCTAACGGGTCAGAGCAATTCCAGCAGAACGAGGGGAGACCACACAATATTAGACCGACGGGTTTAACGTTGTGGGCGATCAGAGTATCATCATCTTAGCTTACTTATTGCAGAAGAATACCTGCGTTTTTGTTTGTCCTGCATGTCAGCCAGCAAATAAAGCATCACATGTCAGCTCTTACATTTCTGTAGTGCAACGAATATTGATTATTTTAATTTGATTGTTTTCTTGACTAATCTCTTTCTACAGTGCCCTCTGGTGCACAGTTTGCTGAAATGCGAAACAGGCTGTTAGTCTCCAAATTGCCGGCAGCTTATCAGACATAAATATATAGAATTATTGCTTTATACTGTAGGTACAGCTGTTGTTTTGCAGTTAATAAAAGTATCTTTCAGGGCAGCACGGTGGTGCAGTGGTTAGCACTGTAGCCTCACAAGGTCCTGGGTTCAAACCTACTGTCCTCCTGGGGCCCTTCTGTGTGGAGTTTGCATGCTCTCCATGCGTCTGCGTGGGTTTTGTCTGCGCATACTCTGGCTTCATCCCACAATCCAAAGACATGTATGTTAGATTAATTGGTGATTCTAAATTGGCTGTAAGTGCGAATGTGGGCGTGAACGGTTGTCTGTCTCTCTGTGTTAGCCCTGCGATGGACTGGCGACCTGTCCAGGGTGTACCCCACCTCTCGCCCTATGACAGCTGGGATAAGCTCCAGCACAACTGCAACCCTGAATGGGCTAAGTGGAAGAAGATGGATGGATGGATGGAAAAGTATCTTTCAACTTCCTTTTTATTTTTATTCCAAGCACCACGAGTGCATATCAAATCTTAGATTTTTAACACATCGCCCTAAAGTTTGGTGCACATATGCACAAGAAGTGTTGCAACCAAGAAATTCAAGAGGTTTTATTATATGATTATATTTTGGCAGCTTTACTATTAAATAATAAAAAGTGAATTTAATGTTCTACATTTAAATTCAGATAAATTCAGTAATTTAGGCTTAACAATGGTTCACTGATGTTTACATGAGCAGCTATTGAAAATAGAGGAAACAGAAACTTCAATTCAATTCAGTTTTATTTATATAGTGCCAAATCACAACAACAGTTGTCTCAAGGCGCTTTGTATTGTGCGGTAAAGACCCTACAATATTAGAGAGAAAACCCAAACAGTCAGACGACCCCCTATGACAAAGCACTTGGTGACAGTGGGAAGGAAAAACTCCCTTTTAACAGGAAGAAACCTCTGGCAGAACCAGGCTCAGGGAGGGGCAGCCATCTGCCGCAACCGGTTGGGGGTGAGGGGAAACAAGAGAGAGCAGAGGGAGACAGGACAAAAGACACACTATGGGAGACAGAGTTTAATAATAACTAATGATTAAATATAATAGTGCTGTAGGGATTAAATGATTAACTGTTTGGTCTATAAAGTATCAGAAAATAGGGAAATGCCTTTTACATTGTTCTAAAACCCAAGGTAATTGAATTAAAATGGCTTGCTCAACAATAAAGAAACCTATCCAGTGACGATCACAGATGGTAAACAAAAGCTGGCAGCTAGGAACTGTTGGAGAGAATCAATATAATATTTGGGACCTCTGGATTTCTGGGGCCCTGGAGCAGTCAGTAATCCCGTGCTGGCTGCTCTCTCGTCTTGACATGACTACATGATGTTCATATGTGTGTGTGTGTGTGTGTGGCAGAGCCAGCTGGAAGGCCCACACCCTTTGTTTACATTTCCACTCTGCATTCATGGCTCCTTGCTTTTCACTTGGAACAAACTGGCGGGGATCGTCTCTCTTTCTTGTCCAGCAACACGCGCTCAGCTCAGCCTACCCAGTAACGATGCTGACAAATAGCACATCCATTGTCTCTGCTCTCCTTCCCCGTCGCTGTTGCTAAGCTATCAGCGTCCTTTAGTCAGAAGTAGTACCCAGCACACCGCCACGCCCCTTTGAAATCTTAGGCTTGCTGCCTGCAGGAGACCATTTACTGGAAAAGCCTTTTGCGAATGCTGTTGCAATGAGCAGAGTTTGGACTCACCAGCGTTTTATTCTAAGCTGTCATCGCGTGCAGAGGCTGGGAAATCACCTTTCCTGGTCGCAGGTTGACGCTCGCGCTATGTGCCGATATTATATGTGGTTTTGCAGCCGGCTGGAGATGCTTCCTTTAACGTTAGCCACATAATATAGATGTGGACCCCAAGCGCGATGGCTGTTATTGTCCAATATCGCCATTGCACTTTCAGACTGGGCGTTACGTCATGCGAGGGGCTGAACGCAGGTTGAGAGGCAGACGAGATGTGGAGGCGTCCGAGCCATTGGTCCACAATCCAGAGGGGGCGGGTTATTCTGCTGTCGGAGACTGTAAACCTCCAGATCACACATCTTACACATCCACATCACACTCACTGCTGTTTGTCGCTCTTTTAAGCAATATTGTACTGCATCTTTAGAGGCTATTTTTATATATTTAAAGGTGCAATTCTCCAATTCAAGTATTTACAGCTGAGGCAGTATTCAGAACTTCATTAAGTCCTAAGAAAATCCTACAGTGGTTGAATGTAACTGAGTATATTTATTTATTGCTATGGTCAGCTTGAGCTTTTCCTCTTTGTAAAAAGCACAATCCAAAGTAGCAAATGAAGTATAAATGTGAGGTATAAAGAAACAAAGTAACTCAAATTTGTAGCTAATGTAGTACAGCTCTTGAGTAAATGTACTTGAGCAAAGGTACTTGTGAATACTACACTGCAAAATACTTTTTTTAAAAGTAGTGGCCATTTACTGTCTTTATTTGAATACCTTTAAGTCTTTTCCAGTTTTACTTTATTCTCTCCTCAGAGAGCAGTAACTGAGAAAACTGTTCTGAAGGAAAACTTCTGTCACATGGTCAAGATCCCTTAAACATCACACATTAAAAAATTTACCAAGGCAAAAGTTCAATTCAGTTCAATTCAGTTTTATTTATATAGCACCAAATCACAACAGTCACCTCAAGGCACTTTATATTTTAGGGTAAAGACCCTACAATATTAGAGAGAAAACCCCAACAGTCAGACGACCCCCTGTGAGCAAGCACTTGGCAACAGTGGGAAGGAAAAACTCCCTTTTAACAGGAAGAAACCTCCGGCAGAACCAGGCTCAGGGAGGGGCAGCCATCTGCCGCAACCGGTTGGTACAACTTTTCTTTAAGCCAGTAAGTACCATTGTTCCAGAGTGAAAACAACCATTAACTAAATAAAAGAGAAACCTGATTCAGTGTCCGATTTTACAGGAGACTCACAAAAAAATCCTAGAAATATCCCTACTGAGTGTCAACCACTTGCCTAATCATCTACATCAGAATTCCCTAAATTCCTCACTCCTGTTCAAAATGCTAAAACGTCGAGAATTCACTGAAAAGGAAAGAGTCCACATTAAAGCACTTCGTGATGCTGGCTGGTCTTTCTCGTTTTTATGACATGTGGTCTAACAAATTTATTAAGCACTGTACATCGCTTGAGTCTTTGTATAAAAAGTACAGTGGAGTAAAAATTATATTGCATTCTGTAGAATTAACAAAAAAAGACCAATGACTGCATAAAAGATCGTCTTCTACAGTCACTGGAAAACAGTCAAGTGTAGTACCACAAATTTACCTAATGTAAATGTACCTGTGTCATTCCATGGAAAATCAGTGGGTGCCTCCCACCCTCAGAATCACCTGATATTTCTCTACAAAAACTTTAGCATATTTGATGAAGCTATGCAAAATTGTACTTTCAAACAATGTTTTCAGAGTTACAGGCCACCCATGGTGGACCGACAAATTTTTAAGTCTCCTTATCTTTTCCACCATTTTTGAGCCCTCATAACTTCATAAGTACAGAAGCTAACCACATGAAACCTTCCAAACTGACCAACCAAATCAATTTTACACCCACTCCAAGTAGGTAAAACTGCACCAATTTAATGTCTGTGATGTAGAGTAACAGAAGCAAACACCAAGATAAAAGTTTTATCTGATTTCTGATAATTCACTGGAGAAAACCTGAAAAAGAGAAGTTTAGAAAACCTTGAGGGATAGGTGGATGGTCAAAACTAATTACAGCATCTAACAGGTCTCATTTCATCTACATTTTACATCTACTATGGTTCCTTCTGTATCAAAATAATTGCACATATCCTTTGTGAAAACATCAGTTATATAGGTATCCATGATCCATTCTTCAAATTATATTCCCATCTGGACTGACTTTACGGCACCAGCTAAGTTTCACATGCTCATGATGACCAGTTGAGAAAACCCTGTTTTCATGACATCATGATTATCAAGACTGGGCATGTTGCTCATGACATCAGCAAAAGGTTGAAGTCAAACTTGTAAGCCCCACCTTTGTGCATGTTGTATACATCTATAGTGCTCACTCATTCAGCTTTGTGTAAAAATAATCTCAAATTTAATATTTGGCATAAAATGGCTATAATCTACTCCAAAATTATGTTGACCCATTAGGAATCACAACTAAAAGATGACTCTGATCAAAATGAAGATAAAAAGGAGACCTTTCAGGTGCTATAGTTTATCCTGAGCAGCTATTTATGCCACATGGTGATATCACCCTTAAAAGTTTACCCAAAATGCACTTTTTCAAGTTTTCTGACAAAGGAATTTATCGAAGAGAAAACATCCCGGTTACTGATGCTTGTTTCTATTACTCTATATCCTAGACATTTAATAAAGTTTTGCTGTTGAAACTGTGATACATTCAATTATATTGATGCTCAAAATTGTTTATAGAAAAAAACCCATTTTGAACAAAAATGTGATTTTGGCTTCAGATTGTGACACTGGAAGTGGGTGTAAAATTCATTTTGCTGAAGTTTTTAAATGTGTTTTTCAGGCCTGAAAATTTCATGTGGCTATCTCCCTGTACTTAAGTTATTATAAAAAAAAAAAAATCAGCTGATTCTGAGAGGATGAGATAGGAACTTTTTTTTCAGATTTGACTGATTTTACATGAAATGATGCTCTTGGGTGAAAATGTGAAAGCAGCATTGTCACTGCAGGACTTTCACTTGTAAAATAGTATTTTGACATTGTTTGATTAGTACTCATCCTGTTACTGTACTTCAGTACATATTTTACAAACTCTAAAAAGGTAGGATACTGTAAAATGTACATAAAACTGAATGCAATGTTTTGCCAGGATTTTGCCTGTTTTTTTTTTTAACATTTCACAACTAATTGGGTTAAAAGACAATATGTCAATAACCTGATATTTAAAAAAAAAAAAAGTTTTCAGAGAGGCTGAGTCTTACATAGCAAAAGAAGGGACGGGGTTTCTCACAATGTGGGCAAAAAGTTCAACAATTTCAGAATAACATTTGTCAACATAAAATTGCAAAGAATGTGGAAACATCGCCATCTGTGGTACATAATGTTTTTAAAAGATTCAGAGAACCCAGAGAAAACTCTGTACACAAGAGAGCAGGCTGAAAACCTTTACTGAACGGTCGCATTGAACTGCCACTGAAGAGAATTTGTTGCTGCATCCACAAATGCAAGATAACATTTAATGCAAAGATAAAAAAAAAAAACCAACAACAACAACAACAAAAAAACAAGATCAATAAATGCTGCTGTAGTTCTGTGTCTTTGCAACACAGGCTGCCATCCAGATGATGTCAGTTTCAGGGAAGGTCTGACTTATTTCAGGAAGACACTTCCAAACTAAACTGGCCTGCCTGCAGCCTTTACCCGTCACCCACTAAAAACACTACGAAAGAAAAATTACAACAAAAGGAGGCCCTCAACTATTGAGCGCCTGAAATCCTATATCAAACTGAAATGGGAAAACTACAGCAACTGGTTTCCAAAGGCTTGTTAGAAGTAGTTGGCCCTGCCCTAACTTTTCTGAACCATGTTGCATCAAGAACATTTAAGTTTTCAGTTTCAAAATGTGAAATTTCTTTTGTACTATTTTCAATTAAATATAGGGTTTTAATCATTTGAATCACTTTATATTTGAAAGAGATAGTACAATATTTTATGTATACAATGATAGAGAATGGTCTGCATAATAAAAAAATACATTTGGCTTGTATTTGTGATGAAGTATTATTGTACACTGTAGTAAAATGAATACTTACATTCACCACTGTGAGCAGGTATTCAACTGAATCATCAATGCTATTAGGATACATCAGTGCTATTTGCATTCATTTTGTCTGTGCTATGCAGGTGTGTCACCTGGCCGAGTGATCAGCCTTATGTAACCTGGTGTCTCTCAATAAATACAAATGCTGCTAACACAAGTTTCAACAAACACTGCATGAGAGCCATTTATTTCAGAGCTGTGATACAATCACTAAGGCACAGGCTGTGATCTAAAGAGTCACAACTAAAGTTAAAAACAAAGTTTTCTCCTGACTGGTCTTCTAACGCACAAACAGAAATCAAACTGAAGTTAGAGCGGTAACCAGGTAAACACAGTAGTGACACAGGATTGCTAATTTTGAGAAACTATTCAATTACATATGAATGAAACAGCAATTTATTTGTAAGAAAATTACAGATTAGGCCTTTTAGTGATGTGCTTAGTAAAAATTTACAATTATTTACAATAAAAATACATTTTAAACTCATCTGATTTGCTCTAGTTTACATATGATTTAACCCGATTTCACTAATCAAACTCCAGTAATGTGCGCCAAAGCAGCACATGTACTGTAAATTTCTATTTGTAGACATCACGGCATAGGAGAAATTTGACTATTGTACAATCATCTCTAGATGAGTGATTCATACGCATGATAAAAATATAACTTACTGACATTTTAATGCTAACAAAAACATCTGAACAGCACTACTTGACCTAGACATGAAATAGGACCTTTGGACCTGGCAACTTAATAACAAACTTACTAATGTGAAATGCAAAATGAAAGCTCTTAAATAAATAAAACATACTCACTTCACTAACACTACCACTGGCAAACTAGCTCACTGCTTCAGCACAGCTTTTTGTTTAGAAAAAGACTGATAATATAGTCCTGAGTGAAAAAGGGAAAGAAGCCATTATTGCACAATTTCAGTTCACACAGTTGAAAGAATGGTTTGTGTATGAGCTGTCATCTGCAGAGCTCAAACACGATCTCTTCTACACAACACACAGTCTTCTGTACAAACACACCAACACTCTTCTTTTAAGTCTCTTCAAGGAGCTTCCGGAGGTTTCTTTGAATCTGGGATGAAAAAACAAACAGCAAAATTAATTCTTAATAAATTACTATCAGCTAGAAACTACTGTATATACTTTAATATATATTAGACAGCTGAGAAGGAATAGTTCAGAATTCAGAATTGTGACATGTTTAACATTCAAAAATGTTAAATACGTTACAGCCAATTAGCTTAGCTTAACATAAAGACTGGATACAGAGGGAAACAGCTAGCTTTGCACAAGTCACTTATTAACACATTATATACTGCTGTACTTAAACAACAAAATGTGAAAATATCAAAAACCATTTAATTCCTATTAAAGAGATTTTTGAAGCCAAAACCTCAGGATATAGCCTCACGTGTAATGTAATTATATGAATATTTTTTTAGATGTGTACTCTTAAAAAAAAAAACGGACTAAAACTTTCTAAAACTGCCTGTCTCCTTTGTCTTCCTGAATCTCTATTTTCTATTATTTTCTGTTTGTTTGTACCTGTCTGTTTATATCAAAATGAATGTACTGTAAATAAAAAATACTATAAACAAAAACCATAAATGTTGTGGTTTTACAAGGAGTCATGTTGGGGCTACTTCTTTACCGAGAGTAGTGACTAAGCAGGAACATCCAGGGCTGACAAATGAAACTGACACAGGAAAACTGCACTTCCTCAAATGGCCACTTGAGGCTGACTCAAAAGTGAGTCAATCCCCATAGACTCCCATGTTAAAACTTCCAACTAAATGCATTAAAAACATGTTTATAGGTTGGTACAGAAATGGTTTGGGCCTTTATGGATAGTTTGTCCCTTCATAACTCGGTGGGGAGGGGTGAACCTTTTGCACCTCATCCATGTCAATACTGGAGTTATGGGCGTGGCCGTATTGATTGACGGGTGTCCCAACATAGGCAGCTATAGCCAACTGGTGTCTGCAAGCCCTCGGCTCTGCTAACTGGAGTGACTGAACTGTACTTCTCTACCGTCTGGCAACTTTTGGAGCATTTTTAATGTAATTATCTGACAAACAATATGGTTTTCTGTAGCCTTCCAAGACATTTGTCCTTCAATTTTGGTGAGTGTCTTATTAGTTTGTTACTTAGCACTAATTAACAGATATGTGTGTCTTTGCATTGCACCGTTTATGGATGCATCTCGCTAACCATGCTTGCTAGCATTAGCTTATAAGTTCTTCTGGCTCCAAAGAAACAAACGCTAATATTTGAGGCTTCCAAATGTGGAGTCCAAAACCAGCGAGTGACATCGCAGTGGCTACGCCTACATGTCATATACAGCCTATGGCAGTGAACTCCTTGTGTCTTTTTGTGGGAGTGCTAGACACTTTTTGTATGTTTTCAGTATTTTCTTTCTGTGAAAATGCCAGTTTCACTATTAAAGGGAATCCTGCCTTTGCTGTAGGAATATATTTAATGACAAGTTCTGAGAGAGCAGCACAGTCTGAGTCTGTCAGAGCGACCGAAAAATGAAGAAGGCACTATTTATTAGATTAGATTCACTGGATTTGGTTCAACTTTATTGGTAGATGTGACATTTTTCTATTACACTGCTGGAATCTTGTGTCAACAGTGCATTGCGCAGTACTCACTGTCTGCAATGATTGCATTTACAGCTGCTCAGAGTGAAGCAGAGTGTAACTAGTTGCAGAGGGAATGGATATCTGGAGGGACATCAAATACTGAGATGATGTCAGAGGAGAACGGCACCTTTGAGGGCACTTCCAGGTCCAGGTACTTGTTCCAGTGTGACTGGCCACTTTAAAAGTTATTGGTTTGGCCAGTATCAATAAAGCTCTTACTTTGAATCAGTTCCTCGTAATTCTTGTTTTTAGTCACTGATTATAGTTTTGATTATAATTTAGCCTGAGTATAACTCATGGTATACAACAGCTTTTAGTAACTGACGTATTTTTGATATAGGGTTAGTTTTTAATACACAAGTGAATATTGTATTATTATTATTATTATTGTTATTACTATTAGAGGTCGCCTGATATATTGGCGGGGCCAATATATCGGCTGATATTAGTGATGTGCATTTATAATGGCCAATAAATGAAAATTTAAAAAGAAGAGAATGGAGAAACACCCTTCAACCACAGTATGAGTGCTGATGTTGCATAGTTTGTCTACCAGAGGGCACTCTGCAACTTCCCTTTTGGCAACATGTGTTTAGAATGTCACAAACACAACAACCAGCTGATCTGAGCAGAGTCTGACAACTTGTTGTCACAAGAAAACAAGATCATTTTAAACTGCATTGTCACATTCTCTTATTAAGGACTCATGAATAACAACATATAACAGATGTTAGAGAAATCTAAACTTAGCACAAAAAGTAAGGAAATCTTGTTTGGTGTCGTTTATTGGATTGGATGATTGAAGTCTGAAGAAGTAAGACATATTGGCAATTCAACAAGTTATTCATTTAACAAACAGGGGCCTCAGTAGCATGTGGAAGAACCATACACAGCCACAACAGCCTGACACCTCCTCTTCATGCTGGTCACCAGCTTGAAGTCGCTCTATGGCACGGGCCCTATCCAGATCAGTCAAACGTGGCATGCTTGGAGCAGACACCAACTGACTGCTGTAGCAGGGTCCATGCTCACAGGTGCTCCTAAGCAGGCACCAATCAGGCACCTCATTGTCAGCACCCGGGGTACCAGGAGCTCAAAACAGGAGTCAATAGCAGAATAAGCTGTTTGGCATTGGCAGAGAAGATTTGGCAAGTTCTTCCTGGACGCAACCCACATACTCAACTCTGCTGCTCAACCCACAAATGCATTTTCCTTACAAATGCGGCACCATTTAAAGGGAAATAAACAGGCTTTCCAACGGTATGAGATTTATTGCCAAGAAGCATTGTTACAACAAAGAAATAATCAACCAAACACAAATTTCCTTACTTTTTGTGCTAAGATTATTTATGGTTCATTTGTCTGAAAGAAAAAAAATATCGTCCAATATATCAGATTTTGAAGTCACCAAATATCAGTATCGGTATCAATCTTAAAAACCTTATACTGGTCAGGCTCTAATTGTTATTTTTCTTTTTTTTTTTTGTTGTTGTTGTTGTTGTTCTATTGAAATCTGTATTACAATAACAGATCTACCAGATCTAATTAGGAATATTTTTAAGTTATGATAATATTTCTAACAATAAAACTTCTGTTAGTGACTATAACTGCTGTTTAGCCCACAAAAACAGACAAACCTTCTCCAGCTTGAACAGGTTGGTAGACAGCTCCCCATAGATCTCAGCATTCACTTCATCCTGTGACCTTTGGCTCCCAGTATTTCTGCAACAAGATTTACACCAAATTATTAGCAAAACAATGAGTAAAGCTATGCTGCCAAATGAAAAAAAAAGACTATATGCCTGCATTCAGAAATGTGATATTTATATTCATAAACTTAAATCCTCTCAATAAAAAGGTATCCAGCTTTTACTTACTCACTGTGCATATGTTCTCCTATTGAAACCAAGGAGTTCAAACGTTGCTCAAGAGCCACAATCTTGAATGCCATGTAACAGGAGGACAAGACAAGAAGGCCAACTCTGTTAAATACACAGAAACACAGCCCGATATGAAGATTCAAATAACCACAGAGAAGAATCGCCAAGCCAAATGATGCAAATGATTTTATTTTCAGCAACGCCTAACAATTGTCTCATCAGACTGGTCTGGCTTCTCGAATTCCAGATAATGAGACGTTACTCACAAAAACAGATAGATGAGGAGGATGGCTTGTAACGACATGGCCTGTGAGGACTTGTCTTTCGAAGTGGCTCCACGCGTTGGTTTGGTTGGGTCTATACGTGAAAGCAAAAAGGAAAAATAAAGGCATTTGTACCGCACCTGTCATCAACAAGCCAAGAAACTAATTAGAAAGAAATAAAGATTGTTAGAAATACTTTATGGAAGAAAATAAAAATATGTATGTTTGCTTTCTTGATCCAATTTACATGAGAAGACTGACACCAATCTCATGTTTTAGACTGTTAGCTTAGCTTAGCTCCAGTAGGAATAAAATCTATCTACCAGCACCTCTAAAACTGACTAATGAACACATAATTTCTCCCAAAATATGAACCTTTTTGCAATAAATTAGATGAGAAGATTTATTATACTTGTGCGGTTGTACGCTAAACCGGAAACAACAGCCAGAAGCCGCTTAGCTTAGCTTAGCAAAGGGAAACAGATTACCTGGCTCTCTCCAAAAGTTAAACCAAATTATTTTTATAAATATTTTTGGCAGTTTTTAGCCTTTCTTTTTGATAGAATACAGTGACACACAGGAAATGGTTTGAGCCCCTACAGCAGCCTTCGGATTACCTGTTCATCCAGGGGGAGCTATAACGGCATCCACCATTTTTATAAATATTTCCTTTAAGGTGTTTTTACTTTTGATGTTAAAGTAAAATTCGTTGTTCGTTGCTTGTCAGCAAATATTCTAATACTTCCTAAGGCTAATTCATGTGCTCTGCATCTGTGTGTCCACAAGGGGCGCGGACACACATCCAGCATGTATAAAAGCGTGAGCATGTCATCTGTTTTGAGTTTGAAGATACTGAGCTGACTTTGGACTGTTCCCAGTCTTTATAATAAGATGAATAGCTGATGGCAGTGCCTTCACATGTTGTGTACAGATATAGTGTACAAATATAATTTTTAATGCAAACAGGTCAGCGGTCAATGCACTGATTATACTGGTAACTCTTTCCCAACTGAAGCTTTTCAGTTCACTGACATTCAATACCTCCTGGTAAACAGGGAAATCCAAGACTACAGAAGCATTAACAAAGCATCTTTTCTTTTTAGAAAACCATTATCAAAGTACCGCTTTTGAAGGCGGGTCCGTGCTTTTGGCTGGGAGTCTGGAGGTGAATATCTGCGTGGACTGAAACTTCTCCGCTCTTCACTGTGCTCAGAAATGTGTCTGGGAGGACGCTGAAATCTGCTCAAAGCAACAGAGGGGGGGGAAAAAAGCTGTGACTCCAGTGGCCAGTGACTTTGAGTAAATGTTAAAAAGAATAACAAACAACCTCACAAATCTAACAAGTGCTCTTAGCCTGTAAAATAGGAAAAAAAAACTGTATCAGTACTGATGGATGTCATTAAGAATAAGATGGAGATTTCAGTAATTCTCAAATAAGATTGCTTTTTTGAAAAATGGCTTCACTATAAGGAAAAGCAAAGCCTCAGAGGCTCACTTGGGATCACTCCAGCTATCTAAATAGTAAAGACTGTCTGAGCCACAGTGACACCTGACACCCTTTACAGAGAGAACTAATAACTCTACAAACTGTGTACAGTAGATTAGAGTGAGTACACAGTAGCTATCTAATCACATAGCAGGAAAAGGATGGTGCACACACCAGCTATCTTGTCATAATCTGGAGTCTGAGACCCAGAGCTGCTGCTCTCCATCATCTCCTGCCGTCTCTGCTGCACAACCCCATCGAGGTCAGAGAAGTCTCCAGAAAAGTCCTTGCAGCCCACATGCAACATACAGTAGTCACCACATACAGTGTGGGTATTGTATCAATTGAAAACAAGGTCCTTGTATAGTTCTTTTTATCACAACAGAACATAAATGTACAATAAATAAACATCCTGCACATAAACATTCCAGAAAAAGAACAGACAGACCCCTGACTGACCATAGGAAGTGACGACGGACATTTGATTCTGAAGCTGTTTTCACAGGAGGAAGTCACGGGGCTGCTACAAGACTTTTCCACCTGTAATGACAACAGACTTATTTAGTATTGACTTATGAACCTGTTTGCAAACAGTTGCCTATTCAGACATCCAGCAGACAGAATCCAGCAGTAGAATTCATTTGGTTGTCTGTTTCTATGCACACAATGTGCATGTCACAGTCTCTTCAAAGGTGAAGTCACTCTCTTTGTTTTGGCTACACACTGTTAGCTACTTGCTTTAGCAAAGTTTTCATCTGCATTAGCAAACAGTTGCCTATTTAAACACCCTACAGGAACAAAGCTACGCTAGAGTTGTGTGTTTACAAGCACTCGGTGAACATAATTCTCTCCTTTTAGCTAACTAACCTTTTCATTTGGTTTCCAACCAGTGGGATGACTACCTGACCCTTTAGCAGCTAAATGCTAAACTGTCTCCGTCAGCTAGTTGTTATTTTGACTTCTGATACTTTACTAGAGCCCAATCTTTAATTTACACTGCCAATTTAATATACAAAAATAATGAGTAACAAGAAAAGAAGCTGGAACGTACTAATGTTTAATATATTGTGTCCAAGATACAAAGTAACAATGTGCTCAACTCCAAATCTTTGAAGACATAGAGGGTGCCCGGTCTTAACTCTTTCCCCCTTGGGGGGTCTACTAGGAGAAACCCTTGGTTCTCTTTTCTGAACTGAGAGGTTTCTGTCATATTTCAGGCCTGCTTCCAGAACAAAATGACTGGGTGTGCATCAGAAATTAGCGAGGGTGATCTCGGCCTATGCAGCCTTTATGAGAAAGTGCCCATACTTTATTTCTTTTACCTTAATATTACCTTAAAAATGTTTTATAAGTATTCTGTCACTTGGCTTTTCAGACTCAACCCATTTCCAAGCTACAAAGAAAATGTTAATGAAAGCAGTAAGAATAATCTACTCAATCCTGCTAGAATAAGTTGTATAAATAGTATAGAAGATGTGATTTACCTCTAAATGTAGGCAGATGGATTTGAGGAGCTTGTAGGTGGCGTTTCGAGACAGGAACGACACAAACACATGCTGGAAAAGAGTAATTTAGCATCACTTTCATGTTGAGTTCAGCTCCATTTTATTTTTATAGTGGCAGAAAATAACAACAGTTGTCTCAATGGGCTTTATATTGTAAGGTACAGACTATACAGTATTAGGGAGAGAGCCCCAACAATCAGACAATCCCCCATGAGCAAGCACTTAGCGACCACGGGGAGGAAGAACTCCCTTTTAACAGGAAGAGACCTCTAACAGAACCAGGCTCAGGGAGGGGCAGCCATCTGCCAGCTTGGGAGTGAGGGGAAAGAGAAGACAAGGGAAAAACTGATTGTCTTAAATGTTTTCTTACCTGATCATTTGGAGTTTCAATCACAAGGGCGTTTGGCACTAATAATGCTGTTTTAGTTTTTTTGATTAATGTCACGGACATCACCGGGATTGAAATCTGGCAATGAGAACATGTTTCTTTACAAATAAGCTAATCACCACCAAAGATTTCAAGTAAGTTCCTTACTACAGTTAACAGTGACATACCTTGGTATCTCTGCCAAAGACTTTGGAGTGGAAGCAGATCCAGTTATCAGAGACGAACAATTTGCCCTGATACAAAATATCTCTCTGCAGGGCACAAGTGTAACCTGTTGGCATGTACATTTTCACATGAACAATCTCACATTTCTTTGCTTTTTGCCTGAAAGCAGAATCTGAAACTTACTTTGTTTGAGCTGCTCATCTTTGCTGACTTCCTTAAATAACTTATGAAACTGGGTGTTTGTCTTTGATAACTGAAAAGAATATTTTTACATTTAAAAATGGTTACAAAAAAAACAAAAAACAAAAAGAAAATATATAAAAACTGTTAAAGGTTTGGTGGGATTTTGTCGACAGATCAGAATGTGTTTTTTTTACCTGGATGGGCTGCGACTTCTTCCTTTCAAACTTTGTTTCTAGGTCACTTGGACTCAGCATTGGTGAAAGCTGCTCCACAGGTTTCAGTCTGGCAAATGAAAGGTCAGTGTTTACAGTTAACTAGAATGGCAACACCTGAGGAGGACAGGTAACAGACAGTGGCTGCAGAAGGAAAAGTGCTGTTACAGGTTTATAACTCAAACTATCTCTAAATGCTATTATCAGGCAAAAATAAACCACCTCCATTTGGCTCTGCAGGGTGTCATCTGCGATTAAGTAAAGACTGCTTACACAGCAGCAACACGATAAGTAAACAGCTCTTTGGTCATGCAGGTATATAGCAATTGTAGAGCAGCAGTTGGAATGGAAAACTAGCACATTTTTAACTAAAAAAAATAACAAAAACTACAATAACTTTTCTCAATCTGTTGTAGCTTTATGAGATTTATTGGCGGCACTTTAATTTAGCCTGAATTAATGGTTAATAAGGTTATTTTGAGGAATTTCTTTTAAATGTTTATCGATGTCACTGTCACTCATTACATATTTACAACATTGAATTACAAAAATAATAAGTTCATAATAATTTAACTTTTATAAGTTTATATAGTGCTAATAAATAAATACTATTATGTATTGCTCACCTCCAAGGTTATTATAGTTAACTAAAACTAAACTAAAAACTAAAACTAGATGTGAAAAAACATTTTAGTTAATTAAAACAAAAATAAAAACTAGACCTTTGGGAAAAAAAAACTAACTGAATCTATTTTAACTGAAATTAACAAAACAAAATAAAAATATATAGGAAATATCTATAGTTTTAGTCTTTTTCACTTTGGTAAAATTTGTGATCTTGTAAATATGACCCCACCCCCCCAAAAGTCGCTGGACTAGAGTACTGTTACTCTTGCAATCCCCAACACCATTAGATGAGAGCTTGGATAGACCAATAGGAATGTAACTGAGTACATTTAATCAAGTACTTTACTCAGGTTTAATGTACTTGTATTTTATTTAAGTATTTCCATGTTATGCTGCTTTCTGCTTTTACTCCACTATGCAATTATTGCACTTCTACTCCATACTATTTATTTGAAAGCTTTAGTTACTTATTATTTTGCAGATTAAATGCATTATTATAGATCAAGCTGATGAGCAATATATAAGTAATTAAAATCATCAACAGCTGCAACATTAAAGAGATATACACATCAATAAATCAATAATTATGATCCAATAATATCATATATATGATTCTGAAAAGTGTCATTCCACATGAGTACAGTTATTTTAGGTACTTTAAACACATTTGAATAAAACCTGTGCAAAATTAAGCTACTTGAGTAGGATTATATTTTATTTAAATAAAAAGTCTAAATACTTTTTTCCCACTTTGCAAAACAATTATACATCACAAGATTATATTTACATTCTTGTGCAGCTCCACTTTTCACATAATAAATCCGCAATACGACGCAGGGCTGCACGTGAGCTTGAAAATCGTGTTTTATACACCAGTTTTCTACACTGATTAAATATTTCTGACTAAATACTCTGATTTCCTGTGCCCCCCCCCCCCC
>VUQI01038239.1:16000-30040 GCA_015106735.1 Paratilapia polleni | reverse complement strand
TATTTTTTGTCCCCCCCCCCCCCCCCCCCCCCGTGCCACCCCATTTTTAAAAAAATCCTGGAAACGCCCCAGTTTACAAAACTGAGTCAACTGCCTTCAACAAGTGCTGCATTACCTACCTAAATCTTGACTTCAACATACGCCCCTCCATATAATATTAATTAGAAAGACTAAAACTAACACTGAAACTAATAAAAACTAAACATTTTTAAACCATGAAAACTAAAATGAAACGAGCAAATCCAATCTGGAAACTGACTGAAACTAATCTGAACTGAAAACAAACGGTCAAAACGAAATAAAAATAAAAACGAATTAAAAAAAAAATACTACAATATCTGCTCACCCAGTGGTTGGTTTCTTCCTGCTCTCACTGTGGTCCGACACTGTCTCCAGAAGGAGTTGGAGGTCTGCAGGTGACCTTCCACGCTTCCGCTGTCTCCCCTCACCTCCATTGTCCACCTCAGACCTGGACACATTACACAGTTAAGACGCTTTTCTCTGTTTCTGTGTTTCAGTCTCCTAGGAGAAAGTGGCAAACTTGTGTCCTAGATGATACCTCGCACGCAATCTTTAAACTTGCTTTAAAAAGCAGCTGGACCTGGCAGCTGCTGCAGGTTTCCGCCTGTCTTTTCCCGTGCTCATATTACACGATGTTCTTGTTGTGGTTAATTTCACAGAAACAAAACATGTTGGAGGACTGAACCCTGGAGATTCCCATTAAAAAGGCACACAAACATCTCTTTGAGTAATGCATTAAATTGCCACAGCAGACCACCAATTGGCCTTCGGCACTAAAATATAACTTTTGCCATCTAGAATACAAATTAACCCCATCCTGGCCCCATTCCGTGCCACGTACCCGCCACACTCATCCACAGTATTACAATGTCAGCAGAGGTCTTTAATTCAAATCCACAGTCTGAAGCAGGATGTGGATGCAAATTAGCAAAATGCTTCACCCCCAATAAAACTGAAAGGCAAACCGGGCCCTTTCCTCCGCCTGCATCTTTCCCACACTCACGTCGAGCGATTCCCCCGGGAGTCCTTGCAGGGAAGTTGCTCTGGTGAAGATAACGGGGTCAGAGGTGTGTCCGCCTGCTCGATCATCAGTACCATATTTCATACTTCATATCTCGCTCGCTTCTGCCATCGGTTTCTACTTTCGCCCTCTCGCCGCATATAATGGAGAAGCTTCAGGAAGGGTTGAAAGTTTGGGACAATCGGTCGGTGGACCGAGAAGCCCCACAGAGGAGGAGCCGGGAAGGGGGAGGGAGCAGCAGGCACCAACGTCAGGAGTAACAGGGAAGGAGCGAAGAGGACTCCTGCTGGGGCGGACGAAGTTGGAGTGGTATCATAAACCCGCAAGCCAGATAATTACCATCTGCTATGATCCCTTCGTAATAAAATGCACACGCACACTAAGTGTTACGTAAAAGCTTTGCGTAAACTTTAAGTGACGGTTTCCAGGACACTTCTTCCAGAGTGGCTGTTGTTGATTCCTTTGTGTTCCTGTGAGTAACTGTTCCACTAAAACTCCAGACTTGCAATGCGATTGTATTTAGGAGAGACTTCCAGCAGGGGGCAGCAGAGTCTAGGTGATATGGTGTCTGTGCTTTCAGGTGGGATTACCTAAAAGTAGTCTATCAGTACTGTGTAGTGGTTAACTCGTTTGCCTAACACGACAAAAAGATTCCCGGTTCGAGACCGAGAGGGGACACAAATCCCTGAGAGGGCTTATTAGGAAGTTAAAAAAGTAAATAAATAAATAAAATATGTGTCAAATCAAATATGTGGATCCATTTGGGGTGGCTGTGGCTCAGGAGGTAGAGCGAGTCGTCTACTAATCAGAAGGTCAGTGGTTTGATCCCTGGCTCCCCTATTCTGCATGCCGAAGTATCCTTGGGCAAGATACTGAACCCCATGTTGCTCCCGATGCATTCATCAGAGTGTGTGTGAATGTTAGTAAGCACTTAAGTATAGATAAAAGTGCTGTATGAATGTATGTGTGACTGGGTGAATGTGGCCTGTAGTTAAAGCGCTTTGAGTACACAAAACTGAGTAGAAAAGCGCTATATAAGTACCAGTCCATTTACCATTTGCTGTGGTGACCCCTTACGAATAAGGGAGCAACTGAAAGAAGCGAAACAAAGAAATCTGTCAAGAATCACAGTATAAAGATGCAAGTAAAACTCAGATTTTATTGAAGTAAATCTACAAAGTGCAGTGATGTAATTATGTAGTCTCATGGTAGTTAATTTACATTTCAGAGGAAATTGTAGCTATCAAGTCACACATACACTATAACAGGGGTATTCAATAAAAATTTAAGGAGGTCCGGTTAGAGAAAATTTCCTCAAACAAAGGTCCAGAATATCATAAAGTTCCACAAGCATTATAATTCAATGCAATATATTCTGAAGTGGCCTAATAGTTGTATCAGTGTCTGTATGTAGTCAACAACTGGCTGTCAAATAAAAGAAAGAAAAGTACAATTCAATAATATTTCAACAATGATTATTATTCATTTTCACTATGAACTGGAGGGCTCTCTGATAATAAAATAATAATAAATTAAATGTTCTTTTGCATTCGATAATAAAATAAAGAGCTTTTGAGAAAGCTGTCTTCAAATAAAGTACTGAACTAAAAACATAATGAAAAGATGTAGTTTGAGTGTCCCCTTTTCTTCTTTTTCCTTAACTACACTTCACATGTAAACCGTCTCAACAAATGTTAACTTTAACCCCTCTGTTGTTTCTGTCTGTTCCCTCACTCACTACTTCTTCAACCGATGCTGTATTCACACAGCAATGGCAAGTGAGTACTCAGAACATCAACACACTGACAGTATTTAGCTTATTATTAGATTATAAAAAAGCCTTTTAGCTTTTAGCCTTCCATCTGGTTAAGATGCAGTTCATTTGTTCATTCAAGTTTGTTATAGGTCGCTTACTTAAATGTTTTGAATTTAAACTACACACACACACACACACACACACACACATATATATATATATATATATATATATATATACTGTACAGAGAGTTGTGCCTGGAATCTGCTGGAGCCACTCTTCTAGTTTTGCGGTTACAGCTCCTAACACAACACTCCTATTACCACTGGGACCACTTTGGACTTTACCTTCCACATCTGCTCCAGTTGTTCCTTCAGCCCCTGGTACTTCTCTATTTTCTTGTGTTACTTCTTTCTGATGTCGCTGTTCACTGGGATTGTCACATTTATAACAACTGCGGTCTTCTGCTCCTTGTCATCCACCACTATGTCTGGTTGGCTGGCCAGCAGCTGCTTGTCTGTCTGGAGCTTAAAGTCCCGTAGGACCTTAGCCCTGTTTTTCTCAGCAGTGTCTCCCATCGGGAATTGGGGACTTCTAATCTATATGCAGCACAGATGTTCCTGTACACTATCCCAGCCACTTGTTTGTGCCTTTCAGTGTATGCTATCCCAACTTGCATCTTATATTCTGCTACTCTGTGCTGGATAGTCTCCAGGGCACGTTTGCACAGCCTGCAACTTGGGTCCTGTCAGATGTGGAAGACTCCTGCCTTTATGGATCTGGTGCTTAGGGCCTGTTCTTGTGCTGCCATGATCAGAACCTCTGTGCTATCCTTTAGGTCTGCCTTTTCTAGCTACTGGTAATGTTGTGATGTCAGCCACTTCCTCTGTCTGTCGCTGGTAAATCCCATGCAGGGCCCTGCTCATCCATGATAGTTCCTGCTCCTGTTCCTCATCACCGTCTTCAGGTGCCCAAGGCACTCTTGTAGCAGCTCATCTCGGAGGATCATCTTCCTGTTACTCTTTGCTAGTACTGTGCTGGGCCACCTTTTGCCTTCAGAACTGCCTTAATTCTTCATGGTATAGATTCAACAAAGGGCTGGAAACATTCCTCAGAGATTTTGGTCTATTTGACATGACGGCATCACACTGCTGCTGCAGATTTGTCAGCTGCACATCCATGATTTCAATCTCCTGTTCTGCCACATCCCAAAGGTGCTCTATTGATAGAGATCTGGTGACTGTTGCAGGAGAAACTGAAACTTGTTGGGTGTTGTGATAGCTCACTTGGTTGAGAAGGTGGCCTGGGTTCAATTCTGTCCCAGGCCATTTTCTGTGTGTTATTCCCGATTACTATTTGTCCAATAAAAAGAAAATGCCCATAAAATAATTTTAAAAAGAAAGATTATCTATTTCTGAACTTATCAGTCTTCTATTGTCCAATTTTGGTGAGCCTGTGCAAATTGTAGCATCAGTTTCCTGTTCTTAGCTGACAAGAGTGGCACTTGGTGTGGTCTTCTGCTGTTGTAGCCCATCTGCTTCAAGATTCAACATGTTGTGTGTTCATTTCAGAGGAAGCTTTTCTGCATGCCTTGCTTGTAACAAGTGGTTATTTGAATTATCAGCTCGAAGCAGTCTGGCCATTCTCCTCTGACCTCTGACATCAACAACTGGTTGTTGCCCAGAGAACTGCTGCTCACTGGATATTTTCTCTTTTTCAGACCATTCTCTGTAAAGTCTAGAAATAGCTGTGTGGTAAAAATCCAATAGATCAGCAATTTCTGAAATAAGAAATCAGACCAGCCCATCTGGCACTAACAACTATGCCATGTTCAAAGTCACTTAAATCACCTTTCTTATTTGACAGATTTTGTCAACAGTGGCATCACAACAGCGCAAAATATAATCAAGAATTTCTCCAAAATTCTTTCTAACATATTCAGTATCTTTCCAGACATTTAGATTGCCATAGTTTAAAATAAACTTTTGTACAGTGCTTAACAAATTTATTAGACCACCACCCAATGTAAGGTTTATGCCACAGCTGCCCTAAATTAACAGTGTTGGTAATTAATAAAATAATTTTTTATGTTAATCCACCAGTATGCACAAGCTCTTCAAATCTCATCTCACCAAATCAAAATGATATTTTTAATGCATTACAGTTATTTACTTGCATTCCTGAACAGAAAAATGAGTTTTAGTGGTTGAATGTTCTGCTTGATTAATTTCTGACTTCTCAGGTAAGTCCAGTGTGCCGGCGCAAATTTGGGTTTAAAAACGTGAATTCAGTTTGAAATTCCTCACTCCTGTTCAACATGGTAAAATGTGGAGAACTCACTGAAAAGGAAAGAGTCCACAATAAAGCACTTTGTGACGTTGGATGCTCTTTCTCGTTTTTATGACAGGTGGTCTAAAAACTTTGTTAAGTATTGTATTTTTGGGTGCAGCTGTGATTACAGTGGATGCACCTAAAAAGGAATATTTGATTAAACACAGAAAGATAATACATGTCTAAAAGATGTAGACACTGTATTCCAACAGAAGAGTGAAGCTGATGTTTTTGCTGCTTGAGACATTTGAATCTGAGATGACAAAATAACACTGATCCTGAGGGAAAAGTAGCTATACATTTTCTTTTATTTCACACTGTAAGCAAACAGCTTATATCACTGAAAAGCATATTAATAATAGATTTAATTTTCATTGTACTGTTATCTTACTTTTGCAATCAACTATATATATGAGGGGTTTTTTTTGTTTTTTTTGAGTGCAGATACCTACCCTCTTTATCACTAAAACATGAAAAATTTGTCACTGTGCTGCTCAGGGTGGCCATGTAGTTTATTGTTAAATAATGAAACACCTTTCTTTTAACTCCAGGGGTCACTGTTGTAACATTTAATGAAAAAGGCGATGCAGGAACAGAAGACTTGTCAGAGTTCATTAAGTATCCAGGAGACAATGGCACAGCCAGCAATGCAATGCAAGCTAGCAGCTAGTAAGCTTGCCATTAATCATGGCTGACAAGGAACTCGGGATTAAAGGTGGGAAAGCTGCCAGAGACGCTCTGAGTGACTTTACACTGAAGGAGAGCTGGGAAAACACAGAGATCCAGTGTGTCTGGTTCATTTATTTATTTATTTTTTCATAAATTCTAGAATTCACTAAGGACAATCGAAACAGGCAAAACTGTGTTCAGCTAAGCTTTTTTTTTTTTTGCCTATACATAACAATGCAAATGTAGATACACAATATATACATTAACCCTTTTTACTTGAAATGGCAAAAGGGCTATTTGGAAAATTGAGTTTGGAAACAGCTTGACATTTGGAGAATTATTTGCTTTTCTGCTGAATAATAAAAGTACCTTCCTTGAATAATTCTAAGGGAACTGAAGACCTGTACAATAAAGGATGAGCAAATATTTAAATGAGATAGTTAAGAACTTAGTGATGAAGGAACTAGTAAATAACATTAGCATGAAATACAAAAAAGTTAAAATCCTGCATTCATGTTGTCTTATCCCAGCAGTTCCCAAATAAAGGCCTGAGCCCTTCCAGAGAATCACAACACTTATCAGATAAGCTGTGAGATGATTAATAGGGGTAAAGAAAAATATAGAAAACTAATTTGGCTAGAGATATACTAATTGTTTGTTTTTTTTAAGCCTCTGTACCTTTAACAGTTGGTTAAATGAAGCCATCTGAGAAAAAGAAAACATTTTTAGTGGAACTGGTACGAGTTGCAGATTAACACGCAAAAGTGTATTTAAGCTTTAATATTTTGTATTTTATTTTATAAATTTGTAATGTGTTATTTTAATGTAAATTCTTAATATAAAATTGACTCCTTATTATAACTGTGAATTTTATGACGTGCAGTTGAAGGTCCCTTTAAAATGGATACTGCTCAGGGTAAGTCAGCATGTTGTAGATGCTCACAGCGCTAATGTCTTTAGCAAAATGGCCGTTCTGGGCTGCTAATGTTTGCTTCCTTCTTTTCCCAAATCGCTATAACAGAGGAGGAATTACACCAAGTTGAAATATCACCTACTAGAATTACATATTAAGTTGCTATAAGCATCAAATAAATCTAGTGAAGTAACGTAGCATCATTTTGAAATGCAGGAGCTTTAAAAGTACTCACAGGTGCATTTTTGTTTCTCCCATCTTTATGCTAAGCAAAGCTAAGATAAGCTAATACTTGCCTTGCTGTAGCTAAATAATGCTTCAGGGACAGGAGAGTTATATTAGTCTTCTCATCTAACACTCAGCAACAAAGTGCCCGAACATATTTCCACTTTTTCAAAGCCCAATAAAAAGGGTTGATAATTAGATGAATTCAAGCTTCAGCCAGTGTAAGCGTATGTGTGTGAGAAAGAGTGGGGCTCTCTCTGCTGCTGTTGCCTTCTAAGAAACATCTCCTTCTGTAGGCAGAAGCCTTTTCAGTGCTTGTCATATGTTCCACCACAGAAAGACAGAGAACAAGGAACGCATAGAGAAAGGAGGCTGCTGTGAGAGAGACAGAGAAAGAGAGAGAGGGAGAGTGCAAAAATGGTACTTGTGACGGGGGAAGATTGAAGTCCTGTTAAGTGCTCTGCTTGAAAGCATGTCTGGCCTCATTAGCTGTCAGTTGTAACAATACTGAACTGGCAGTGAAGACAGGTTGGAGTCTAGTGGTCATAAATCACTCCTCGACAGCTGCCTGACAAGCTGGGAACCAGTACACAGGCACGGGCACCCTCTCAGCTTCGACACTGCACAGGCACACACTAATCTAAAAAATCATTGCTCTCACCCTGAAATTACATAGAGCCTGCAACAGTGGTATGCAGTGTTTTGTAAGAGGGAAATTGCTCTCATTTTGTGTCTGCCTCCATATATGTATGTGCACTCATACGTAACCCCTCATCTCCTGTGATTGTCTGTTGCTGGCTATGCCCATTAGCTAAACATGCAGTGGCTGCAGTGACTTCTCTGGGGCAGCGGGGGTGTTAAGAGCAAGGCCTGCAGGTCATTAATCACGGCCCCTGACATGCAGAGCAGGAGGCCAAGGCTCCCCTATGCATACAGCTGCTGGGCCACACTCATTGCACAGGCGATGTGTTGACCCTCATACACCCTGACTCCCAGCGCCTGTGGCTCTCATCTGTCCAGTTCCCTCACTGTTTGCGTCAGTCATCCATGCTGTCAGACACGACCTCCTCTTGATCGGCAGCAGCACTTCTCATGCTGTTTCCTGTCGTGCTCACGGGTTTTTATTAAGAATTTTACCCTGATTAGACTGTGTGTAGTGGCTACTGGCGGTAATGTAAGGATGGTATGGTCATTTGGGTGATCACTTTCAACCACTGTACATACATGATCTGGGTTTATGGCCTTCATGCATTACATTTGAGTCTGAGGCAAACACAATCTTGTAACTCCTATTTGACGCTTATTTAATTATGAATGCTTCCACCCTAAAACCATACTTTAGCAATGACTTGGGTGCTATTTCCATGGTCAATAGGAAACTTTCACCCTTTTGATAGCTGATAAAAGCAACTTGCAGCAGTACTATTGATGCTTCAGTTCCATATTTCCCATGATTGTATCTCATGCTTTAGCCAATCGAGACTCCTTCAAAGTGAAATCTATCAAATAAATATGCAAAGACACAAAAATGTGAAAAACCTAATGTGCCATCTCATTCTCACTCCCATCCGCTGACATGACGTCACCCAGATGCACAGCTGCTAGTATAACGATAAAAGCCAGCCAGGCTGCGAGACACTGAAACACCGTTTCGTCATTCACAGCTACTAAATCACCGAGTCCAGGCACAAGACATCTGTTGAAAGCTGATTCCTTATCAGCCTTCCAGCGCGATTTGCCGAACATCTGGAGTTTCTGAGGACTTTGGCACAGTGCGCGCTGGAAAACTCACAAAGAAGGCTAATTTTCTAGAATGTGTTGACACTTACAACTTTAGCCCAGGTGATCTATTGCAGCATAACATGCACTTTGAATGAATGTGGTGCACATGAGGGAAACCAGAAGAACATGTCTTCAGATTGCTTTTCATCAGAAATTGACATTTAAAATTACAGGAAACATTTTTCTTTATAACCAATACTGAGTAAATAAATCATTTTGGAAGGTGACCATTTAATAAGCCCTGCTGCACTGCACATGGCCTCTTTTCTCCTCACAGGGCATGCAATGTGTGATTATGCTGGCATAAATTTAATTAAATATTTGAAACATTTGGTCCTTGATTTCAGTTGAAAATAAACAAAAGCAGGCATCTGTGTAAATGGCTTTCTTAATGCTAGCCGGCTTAATGTGAGCTCAGTGAGTTAGTGCTGCTGTAACGCTTAAAGCACTGTTTTAAAACAAGGATCTGAAATATATTTATGGCTACATGCACATATCATATGAGTTTGACATCCCAAGCATAAAGTTAGCATCCTTTCTATGTGGACAATGTGGAAATAAAGAAATAGCACTGGTGTTGTTTGTAGGGATGGGTACTGAAACCAGATATTAAACAGGCCCCGAGGCTAAATTATATAAACACCGGAGTATCAGCTATCAGCTGGAACACACAGACCCTGGTCTTTCTGATGACGGTGTCGAGAACTAAATGCTAAAAAAGTGTGGTTGCACGTCGGCAGGGTTGATGCTGACAGTGCTCATTGCCACAAATGCAAGAGGTCTTTTGCTTGTAAAGGCAGAAACACGAGCAAGCTGTTGAAACATTCAGCAAGAGACGTGCACAGTTTTCGACTGCCTAACTCTTAGTTCATCTGTCATTGCCCCAGGTATGTTATACGTGTAGCCCAAAGTGCACGGTGCTCTAAATTAGCATTTATGTAAAATACGAATGTGGGTTAATGATTAAAAGTAACTATTAGCAAGTTGACTCTTATGGGTGCGTGCAATCCTACACTCAGTCCAAGATGGTCAAAACATGATGTGACCGGTCATTCAGAAATTACCCATTTCAGTTACTCCATACTTTCAGGTTTGGAGGCTTAAATTAAATTAGTGTCCATCTGTGAGGCATAAGTTAGATTTATGCTTTATTGTCATTATGTTTCTATTTTAATTCAATTCAATTCAATTCAGTTTTATTTACATAGCGCCAAATCACAACAACAGTCAAGGGCCCTTTATATTGTGGGGTAAAGAACCTACAGTGTTAGAGAGAAAACCCCAACAGTCAGACAGTACCCTATGAGCAAGCACTTGGCGACAGTGGGAAGGAAAAACTCCCTTTTAACAGAAAGAAACCTCTGGCAGAACCAGGCTCAGGGAGGGGCAGCCATCTGCTGTGACCGGTTGGGGGTGAGGGGAAACGTCATAGGTTTAGGATTTTAGGATGATTTTAGGATATGTGTTTGGCAAACGTATCTACATCTTGGATCATGAGCTCAGCAAATCCAATAAAGAGCAGAACAAAGCTCTGCTGATATTACCTTAAACTCTCATCTTGGATAAAGTGAGGAAATATTAATAAGCAGAAACTAGTTTTGCATTTTTTTAAATTTGGTTTCTAACATAACCTCACAAAATGTTGATAGTTCCCTAAATTTTTCCACTTCTGGTTAGCCATGTATGTCAACGACTGCAGCTTATGTTAGCAAAAAAAAAAAAAAAAGTTAGCATATGACAGTGTGTACATAAATAATAGAACTTAACAAATAAACCAGTGAGTGTATAAAAGTAACTTGATGTTGAATATATACGTAAAATACTGAAATGTAATTAATGTGTGCAAAATTGTTCAGCATGTTTGGATGATAGATTTATGAACATCATAATTTACCCACAAATCCTCATACACATTTGTAAATCTGGTTTTTATTTGCAGATTATGTAACATGCATTTATCACCCCTCTTGGATCACTAGTAGCAATCACTACTAGAATGACAAAAGGTGTCACACCTTCTTTTCCTCTGTATCTTTCAGTGTTTAGCATTTTTTACTGCTTCAACACACCACATTGCTGGACGCACACATCATTTCTGCTGTAAGTTAGTGGCAGAGATCAGGTCTGCTGGTTAGACTAAACAACAGCATTTGTGTGGAATTTGCTCTCCCTCATTAATCATCCTGACAGCTTGAAAAACAGCGTTTCCTCCTTAATGACTGTATTTGAGTAATCATGTCTGCTTATTTCCATGAAGCTTCTCTCTCTCAATCAGCTCTCTCTGTCTTTCCTTCTGTTGCCGTCCATGTGTGTGTATTTTGGAGCCTTTTCTTTGACCTCCCAAAGTCTGCGGCGTGGCGTCTGCTCTGGGTCACACTGGCCAATTATGGCGGGTTGCGTTCGCGAAGAGGGGTAAAAAACCATGAGGAATGAGAGAATGCGGCCGCGAGGATCCAGATGCGGAAAGCAAAGGATCGTGTCCCCCTCCCTCCATGTGCCAAACCACCGGCAGCCGCTGCTGGCCTCCAGGCCTCCACTGGTCACTGCCAAAGCACGTTTCTCTGTTAAGCACTGGGTTTATGATGCATGAGATCTGACAACTGAGCTAGGAGCCCTTAGAGCTCAGCCAGATCAAAACCAGCTGGGGCCATGAACATTAGCAGAGAAACCATAATTGCATTTGCCCTCTTGTACACCACTAAACTCATTCTGTTGACTTAAAAAAAAAAGACATAAGGATAGAGAAGTCTTAGTAGTTCTTTTTTCAGAAATAAAAATACCTGCTTCAGTGCAGGCAAATTTATTGTTGGATGTGGGTAATTTAACATACGAGCAGTGCAGTGTAGTGGATGGGGTGACTGTGTTTTTTTTCTTTTCTGTAAGTGAGAAAAGTGTATTTTCAACATTTCTCCCAGCCTGTGGGTGGATGTAAGTGATGGGTTTATGGTGGTTTAGAAACATCAGTACAGCATGGCTGACATCTGTGTCCGCTTTATTTTTGGACCACTCGAAAAGCCCTCATAGTAGGATGATGGATGAAGTGATAAAGTTGGAGAGAAGACAAAATGAAAGCAGAGGAGTCCATTTCTGGGAAACAGAGTGTGATCTGTAACTCAGAGACAAATCAGAAAAGAAGTATCAGGGCAGATGTTTGTAATTTGTGACTACGCCTAATGATTTTTAATGCAGGAAATTTCACAGCCTCTGAGAGCAAAGGCAAAGACACAACAAAAAATTCTTAAGATAGAAATTATTGGTAAAAAAAAAAAAAAATCCCCATGCACATCAGTCTTCCCCTATTTCTTTTGCACTGGTTTGGGCTGATAGAGAGGTTAAAGGCTTGTCATGTAATGAAGGGGCAGCTCCAGAGTCTGTCATCATTAATCATCAGGGCTGTCAGGCTGCTCCAAGGACTCACTCATACCAACCAAAATAATACCAGAAGGCTTTTTATACATTACAGCACAATATGTTCGCAACACTGGTTTTAAATTAGAGAGCTAAATTTAAAAAGAAAAAAAAATTGTGTCCACAACCAAGAGATTAGGAAAGCAGAGCTGTTATGTGATGGATGTAGGGTGAACCCTCTTATGTAAATATGGGTGTAACAGCCAGTGTGTACCCTCCATCTCCCCTCTTGACAACTGCTGAGTTGCCTTTGAGCAGGATGTTTGGTCCCCAACAAAAGAAGGTGTTGCTAAAAAAAAAAAATGGCATGAATGGTGACCCGACTTCCTGCAAAGAAAGGTTTGAGGCAAAAGGCCAGAAACAAATGGAGAGAATGACAGAGTACTGAAAACAAAACAATTCACCAATAAAAGCTGAATCAGTAGTTAATAAGTAAGAGAGTATGTGAAAACTCTCAAACATTGTTTTCACTTTTTCTAGAGAACCCATACAGTCAGCAGCTCTGTGCGGCTGTACCAAGTGGCACTGGAGCTAAAAAAAACTAAGCCAATATGGAAGTTCCTCTAGGTGCCACCTGAGGCTGCCTACAAAAGAAAATCAATCCACTAAGACTCCCATGTTAAAATGGCCAACTTTACAGCATTAAAAACCATATTTACAGCCTAGTACAAAATACAGTTTTGGCCTCTATGGATAGTTTCCCCCTTCATAATCCATCTGAGGGAGGTGCCTTTTTTTGTTATTTATTTTTTTAACTCATCCATCTGGATACTGGAGTTGGCAGCGTTGCTGCATTGACTGACAGTCGACACAGGCAGCTGGAGCTGTTAGGCCTCATCCACTATTTTGAGTCATTAACCTGGAGATCTCCACTGTGTGTGTGCTGTTGTAGCCTTTTGGTGCACTTTAATGGATTATCTGACTAATATTATGGCTTGCTGTGCGGTAGAGACCATCCAAGAAGTTATTAGAAATTGTAGTCTTTTATTAGTCCATTAATTAGCATTAAATAGCCAATATGCATTTCTGTGTGTTCCACCTGTACAGTTTATGAATGCAGCTTGCTAACCAAGCTAGCTAACATTAGCTGATAAATTAAATTAGCAGTCCTCCCTCTCATCTCATCCATGTCCCTCCCTCTGCTAAATATACCCCCCCCCCCCCCATCTGATTTTTAGTTCTTCTACAGTCTACAGCGCAATCAACAATAAAATCAGAAGCTCACTCTCACTTTGAGGGCTCCCAGTCCCATGACAGCAGACATGACACAGTTAGGGGGGATGATCTGGATCCCGTTACGTTTCAAATTTTCATTATGCCACCATTATATCACTGCTGTTTCAATATGAAAACTACTGCTAACTAAATAAAAGAGAAATTAATTTACAGGAGACACGGAGAAAAATTCCTACTGTGTGTTAAACACATGCCTGATCATCAACATCAGAATTCCCTGTTGCTGTGTTTTTCTTTTTGTTGCTTTGTTTTGTGTAAAGCTGCTGTTTTTTTTGCACCTCTGGGCCACTGTAGCAAAGTTATTACAATACAAATGTCTGTTAAAAATTTCATGGTAATTCATCTCATAGCTGTTGAGTCGCTCTAAATCAAATATACTAACCTCATGGGGGCACTAGGAAAAACTAATTACCAGTGTCATCAGGATTCATTGCACAACAGCCCCTCAGTGTCTTGAAATAATATAACAGCACTGGATTGGTTCAGTTTGCTGCAGCATTTGTAAGTTAAAGGCATAGTCCAATTTAAACCTCAATATTTGAAGGCTGTAAACATGTTTAAACACCAGGTTACATATTACAAATGTAATTAGAAGTTGCCAAAAGCCGCTCTCTATTTTTTAATCACTTGCTGCTAAATGAGTTATTAGCACTGTCACAGAATGAGCTAAATATCCAC
>VUQI01038236.1:0-12577 GCA_015106735.1 Paratilapia polleni | reverse complement strand
TTAAACTTTTTCAAAGTTTAGCTGCTTTTTCACTCATTTTCAGTCCAGTCCTTGTCCTCTTTCAGATGAATGTTGTTTTGTTTGTTTGTTAAGCTTTTGAATCGTTCAAGCATAAAAAAAGAACCTAACTCAAGGGATGAACCAGTGTTGTGTCTACACATAACAGAAACCTTAGCAAAGAACCAATTTTAAGAAATATCTTTAGGCACTTTGTTACTAGCAGCCTGTTGCAAAATTACATAATTTGTTCCCATTTCTTTAGTTGAATCTACAAAAATTCCAATGATAACAGTTTGACAGGCATAGAGTAGTATTTTTGCACCAACAAGGTGATTATTGAAGAGCTCTCGGCATGATGTGCAGCATGTCCTTAATTATTTGATATTTTTGGTTCAAAATCATCATCGGAGGAGGTCAGGAGAGAGGTACAACAGTGAGTGCCTACAGCCATCTGTAAAACATGGTAGAGGCTCTGTCATGGTTTGCGGCTGCATGGTTTGGAGATCTTGTCAAAATTGATGAAATTATGAACACAGAAAAGTACCATCAGATTTTGATCCATCATGCAATAACATCTGGAAAGTGTCTGATTGACAGTGGCTTCATTTTTTAGCATGATAATGATGCCAAACAAACTGCTAATGCAGTAAAAGCATACCTGGATAGAAAAATATACAATTGAACACTATCAGTCATGGATTGGCCTCCTCAGAGCCCGGACCTACTGGTCTTCTATTCCTGAAGACTACTTAAAGAAATTACAAGAAAGCTTGCCTAAGAGAGATCAGGCTGTGTTGAAGAGTAAAGGTGGTCATACCAAATATTGACTTTCAAGCCTATTAGAATCACACAAACTCTGTTTTTGCCTTAAATACTGCATTTCTCTGTATGTTTGAACATGTTTCAATAAATCATTGCAACCATCTCCCATTTTCCTACCAAAATATAAAGAAATGAGGGGTTGCTCAAGACTTTTGCACAGTGCTGTATATAACAACATAGTAGCAAAAAACAAAAAAGTTATTATCATGTTATACTTGCTTTAACTTTTGCACAATACTGTAATTCATGAGAAATGGCTGCAGTTTAATGCTGGCTTAGAGAAACAAACAAGTGGCTCAACATTTAATTTAAAAAAAAAAGAACAAAAACCAAACTCAGGGTATGGAGATACTGTACATTAATGATTTCTGGCCCCTTGAGGGCTTTGTCAACAAACATCCACATAATCACTGGGGCACTGGTTTTGTTTAAAATGACCAACAATGGGAAACAAGTAAAACATTTTCATTCTGGTGGTTAGGAGAGTTCAGTGATTCTGTTAGTACATTCAGAAGAGTGGTAAGTGGTTTTAAACACTGTTTTTTTTAGAAAAATGTAGCCAAAAATGTACTTCAGATATCAAACTTTCTCAGTAAAATATATGCCAGCTCTTAAGGCTGGTGCACAAGCTAGTGCTAAATATAATACAAACACTAAATTTGTGGGGTTGAAAGCAGTATATTCTTAGTTTTGAGTGTGACATTGGTACTATCTGAGGCTAGGGCAAGACATTGTCTCGTTATAACTGCTATGCAAGAGTAACAATAAACACTGAGATTAACAATACAAAATACCACAGATACAGTCTGTGTAAAATGTTAACACCTGCACACCTGGTTTCATGGACATCTCTTCAGTCAGAAAACAAAATTTAAATTGTTTTTGACTCCATGGTTTTATTTTGGGAGCTTTTCATCCAAATACAAGAACTCTACTGTAAAGTAAACAGCAAATAAATATAATCTACAATGTAAAAAACATTATTGTCTCAACTGACATGTTAATTTGAAATAAACGCAGAAGATGGAAGTGTAAGGCATCCCATTTGTGAAGTTTTAGGAGCAATTTCACCAGTTTTTTTTTTTTCCATTTTCTTCATTCTCTCCAGAGTCACTTTCTTTCCACAATTATCCTTTTACTTTCCTATCACGCTGAGAGTGGCACTGCTCTTCGCCTTGCCCATGGTAAACTTCACCGTCCCACTCATGTCCACACTGGTGCTCTTCAGGATGAATTTGTGGACCGTCCCATGGTTTTCCAGGCGGATAGAAGGCCCTGGCTTAAGGTTCTCTCCATTCAAAGTCCAAACGGGAGGCTTATTTATAGCGACAGACACCTCACACTGGAAAGTTGCCGGTTCTGGCTCCATCACCTCCACGTCCTCTAGTTCTTTCACCATCACAAGGGCCTGGGCTGCAGCAGCACAGAAGAAATTAGCACAAAGAAATTTCATTTAACTGCAGAAGATTACTTGAGCTCTCCACCCAACTTACCTTCCACCATCAGCTTGGCTTTGGATGTGTGCTCCCCAACCTCAATGCTATAGGTGCCCTCATCTTCCACAGCCACCTGCAGGATCACCAGTTTATGGGAGCAGCCATCAGCCAGGATTTCCAGCCGATCTGAAGAAAATAGCCTCTCCCTGCCTTTGTACCACTTAGCGCTGCAGTGAGGTGAGGAAACGGTGCATTCAAGGATAACACGGTGTTTCTCCAGGGCTGTTCTGTCTCGCAGGGGTTTTACAATGGAAACTGGAAGTTCTGATATGAAAGGAGTTTTTGAGATGTGGAAGATTTTAAGTTACTAATATGACAAAGAAGTAGACAAGTATTCTGAAGGTAAAAAAGGGACTTACCCTCTACCTCAAGGTAGGCAGTAGATTCAACATCCCTGGCTACAAAGCGGATTTCTCCAGCATCTTCAGCTTTAACATTACACATAAGCAGGAACTGTTTGGTCCCTGGAAGAGAGCAACAGTTGTCAGTCTTACTAATAAAAAAGAAAATCTGAAAAAATCAGTGGAGTGGAAAAACAGATTCTTCCCAATAGTGTACAAGTGGTTGCTTTCAAGAGTTCCAGAAACACTATGGGAACTGACTAAGACACCTTTAATTTCCTTTCATTTTTCATCTGTGAAAAATTGACCCAATAGTGTATCTGCAGTCTATTTTGCTTTCTGCTTCTTCCAAGGTCTTGCTACTCCATATTCACCCACCAGAGGTCCCCCTAAAATTAAAGATAGTTTTACAAATTGTACACAGTTTTACTAGTTTTATTGTTTTACATATTATATTATGGGTGGCACGGTGGTTTGCACTGTTGCCTCACAGCAAGAAGGTCCTGAGTTTGAATCCTCCATCTGGCCAGGGCCTTTCTGTGTGGAGTTTGCATGTTCTCTCTGTGTTTGCGTGGGTTCTCTCCGGGTACTCCGGCTTCCCCCCACAGTCCAAAGACATGCAGTTAGTGGGGTTAGGTTAATTGGTAATTCTAAATTGGCCATAGGTGTGAATGGTTGTCTGTCTCTCTGTGTTAGCCCTGCGATAGGCTGGCAACCTGTCCGGGGTGTACCCCGCCTCTCACCCCATGGCAGCTGGGATAGGCTTCAGCCCCCACCCGCGACCCTGAATAGGATAAGCGGAAGAAAATGGATGGATAGATGGATATTATATTATCTTATGATCTTCTCTAAGGTTGTGTGACACATTCTTCTTTAAGATTTGCTCTGTGTCTTAATTTGTCAAAACGTTTGCACCTGATTTCACTTGTCTAAAGAAGATTGGCCTGACTAAGGCATGCATGTATATGTCCCACCCAACTATGGTACAGGTACTGGTATTTGTTACTCACTTAAATGCTATTTATGATTTTATGATTGGCTTCTAAATCTCACTCAATTATTCAGTTCCATCTCTCATCATTGCCTGCCTTCTCTGACCTTCAGTGCGGATCTTGATGGAGCTGGTTGGCCGGATCCTGTGGCCGTCCTTGTACCACTCCCCAGTCACGTCCTCCAGGGAAACCTCACACATGAAGACGGCATTCTGGTCCTCCTGGATGTAAAGATCCTCCAAATCCTGCACTATCTCCAGCTCGTGCTCTGCAAGTTAAGTACAGAGATTTAGATCAAGGAAAACCGATGGCAAAATAAGAAAGCTGTTCTTGCTCTTAAAACCACTAGATGGAGCTATTGTATAAGCTTTACGCCAGCTACTCACTGGCTACACATAGTTCAAAATGAGTTGTCAAGCCAGTGTCTGATCAGACAGTTACCATAAACCTCCAGTGAACAGGACGTTTTGATTTCCCCTGTGTCACATGTGTAGGTGCCAGAGTCTGCCCGGGAGCATTGCAGGATTTGATAGAACCGCTTACGACCCATGGAGTAGATCCGACAGTTTTTCCCTGGCTTTAGCTCCGACCCGTTCTGATTCATAGAAGGAAAAAAGTCAAAGGCATTTTCTATTCCTTATATAGCTCTTAAAACTGTCACTTTGCTGCTACAGTGAGACAAAATATAGCCAAGAGCACTGGGAGCATTTATTGGTTAGTTTTACCTTAAGCCATCTGACTTCAACATTTTGTCTGGAGAGCTCACACTCCAGAGTGACAGGAAATTCTTCCTCCACACGGACATCAGCCAGTGGTTTCAAAATGGACACCGGTGTCTCTGTCAATTCAGTCAATCCAATCCAGTGAGTCCGTGAACTACACATATATGAACTACTTGATTAGTTATGGTTTATAGACCTGTGATGGCACGTTCTGAGTGTGCATCCTTTATAAGTATTAAATAATAAAACCAAAACAATAAACCAGTGACCTTCACTGGCTTGCATTTACCTTTGACTGTGAGCCTTGCTGTGGTGCGCACTCCTTCAGCTGAGAAGACGATGGTGCCTGTGTCCTCCAGAGTAAGGTTGGACAGGGTGAGGCCATGAACCTGCCCATTGTTGCTGACCCGCCACTGGTTGTTTGGCTTCACCCGGATGCCGTCCTTCTGCCAAATGCCCTCTACATCTGTGTGGGAGAGCTCCACTTCAAAGGAGGCAGTCTCTCGTTCAAAGGTTTCTTGGTCAGTTAGTCCTTTGCGGATGGTGATTTTACGGGCTGGATTTGAGTGGATGAGGGAGAGTAGCATATTGAGAGGACTGTAATTATACCCACCAGACATTAACAAATTATAGATGTAATGAATAACTCTTAAATCATGGAAAATATATTTTAAAAACAGAGAGAATGCAACTTTTTTAGCAGTAGTTTGATGGTATCCATTTGAAAGCTAAAGCCTTCACTATACTTTAAAAGAATGTGTTTCAAGGACAAGCAAAGGTGGTACAAATATAGACACAGCTCAGTTTATCATATTACAAAAACACCAACAGGAGCAGTCCATTGTCACAGTGTCACTCCTGTACACTACTGAGTAACAGTATGGCTGTATTTCAAAAACCTTTTTGCACTTACAGGTCCAGCTCAGCTATTCTTAGTACCTTTTTACACTGTGACATACTGTGAAAAACACCTTCAGCATGTCCTGTTCTTTACTTGGCCAGAGCTCATCTGTGTCAGATGAGGTGCCAGTCATAATTTGGCTTAACAAATGTAAGGATATGCTCCTTTTATCTCATTTATATCATTCTAGATCACATATCATTTAGGTTTGAACTGTTTGGGCCAGAAGAAACAAGCAGTTTTGAAGAAATGGTCACTATTAATACTTGTCATTTATAGAATAAACAAAAAATTTATTATTAGATAAATCAAAGTAGTCATTAGTTTCCACCCTGTTTATTTTTAGCCATGCTTTTTTCTCCCATCTCTGTTAATGTATTATTCATGCCTAACTGCAGTTCACTTACGTTCTACATTGAGTTTGACCTGCGTTCGGTCATGCAGAGTCTCACACCGGTAGGTTCCCCTGTCCGACAGAGTAAGGTTGTGGATGGTGAGGCTGCGTTTAAAGCCGTTCTGGGTCAGCGTGTGTCGGGGACCAGACTGGATAACCACCCCCTGCCTCATCCACTGGACCTCCCCTGTCTCCAGACTGATCTCTGTCTCCAAGGTGGCATCACCAAACTCCTCTGCCATAACAGCTTCCATTTTCTTAGTAAACATGACCTGAGCCTCTGAAGATTATAAAAAGCACAAATAAAGATTAACTGCTGGTAATTTTTATAACACACTTTAAGGTCTCTTTTAACCTTGATAAATGGTCCTACCCTGAACTTTGAGACTGGCTTTGCTCATCTTTCCTTCAGCTTCTGCTGTAATCTTTGAACAGTCCAACACTTGGCACTTTTTAATCACCAAGGTATGGCACAGGCCGTTCTGGGTTGCCTGGAAACGATCACCCAGGGCGACAGGCTCGTTGTCCATGAGCCACACCAGCTGGACATCCTCTGGAGAAACCACACACTTAAAGGTGGCATCTTCTCCTTCCAACACAGTAGTGTTGTGGAGCTCAGTGAGGAACTCAACTACCCGAGGCACTGAGAAGACAAAAGAAGGTTATGAAGATGCTACCTCACTGAAGAGAGAGAAAATCTGACTCCAGGCATACTTACTCTCTATTCTCAGTTTTGCAACAGTCCGGTCATCTCTGGACTCACAAGCATACTCGCCAGCATCCTCTCGAGATAAACGATGAATGGTCAAGCTTCGCTCAACTCCATCTGCTCGAATGGAGAATCTCCTATTTGGGACCACTTCTACACCATTCTTCAACCACTGGACGTCTGCTTTTGGCTTGCACACCTCACAGCGAAGGGTCACCATACCATCGGCATGGGCCACAGTGTCTCTGAGGGTCTTTGTGAACTTAATTCTCATTTCTGTAATACAGAAAATCAAAGTTTATATGACAACTTAGGCCAGACTGAGGCATTCTACAAAGTTGTTTGATATGCAAAACCAAATTTTCACCTTTCACCAGCAGGCTGAAGTGGATCTGATCTGTGTTGACATCACAGGTGTACTCGCCAGCATCAGAGCGCCTCAAAGGGTCGATGGTAAGAGTGCGTTTATGGCCCTCCATGAGTGCTCGGAAACGTTCGCCTTCAACAGGCGTCCAGTCTTTCATCCAACGCACTAGAGCGCTTTCCTTGGACACATAGCTTGTCAAGGTCACGCTCTCTGCTTCGTAACCCGTCACAACAACGTCATCCTCCTTGTTGACAAATTTAACTGGAGGCTCTTTGATAGAGAAGAAAAGAGTCAAAAGTTATATGATTTGTTCTCTCTCCTTGAAGACTATAAAGACTTACTTTTTGCCTTTGTACCTTGAATCCGTACAACGCTGACCATCTTGTCATCCACAGCATCACACACATACTTTCCAGAATCGGAAGGCTGAACACATGAGATAATAATTTTCCTCAGAGTCCCGTAGCTTTCAATGTAGGTCCGGTCGTCATTGGTGAGCAGCCTGTCATTACAGTACCAGTGGACAGGGGCATTAGCACGGGACACCTCACAGGCCAGGATCAGGTCATCACCTGCCACCATCTCCTGGTAGTCAAGGTCATTTGAGTTTCCAACAATGGTCACTGGAGGCTCTGAGGGACGAAGAGGGATCTATGAGATTTTCCTGGAAATATCCTTTAAACATTAAAATCAACCAGATTAATTTTACCTTCTACTGTAACCTGGAAGCTGATACTGTCATCTCCGACATCCAAGAAGTACTCTCCTGAATCTCCGAGTTCAGCATTAAGGATGACGAGCGAGCGGAAAGCACCTTCTTCCTCTTCACAGAACCTTTCATCACCCTGAATACGACAGCCATTCTTGTACCATTTGGCGGCAGCACTGGCTCTGGAAAGCTCACACTCCAGCACAATGTCATCAGAAACCCGGAACTTTAGGTTGTTCTTGATCTCTGACTTTCTTAAAATCTTCACTGGTGGCTCTGAGTATTCAGAATTACACATTTGTCTTTGAAATGTCACAAATGGACCAAAAAACACATACCAAGGTAACTGTTGCCTCTTACCTGAAACTTTAACCTGGAAATCAATTTTATCATCCAGAGCATCACAGGTATATTTCCCAGAATCCTCTGGAGTGGGAGAGTGGATGGTGAGACGACGAATGAGCCCATCTTCTGTGATGTTGACTTTGCTGCTTTGCTGTATTTCTTCACCGTTTAGCAGCCACTTGACTTCAGCATTTGGTCGAGACACCTTGATCTCTAGAACAACTGGTTCGCCGGCAAAACTCTCCAGTTTGTCAGCTTTGTCTTTGGGGCAAGTTAGCGTCACTGGTGGCTCTAAATGAAAAAGAGAAATAAAGTAATTAAAAGGGTAAAAAGATTAATTTACTGAGTGGCCATATATAGACTATGAATAGTTAGCCTAAATGTGCCCCTGTTTACCTGTGATAGTTACCAGGAAAGCCACAGAGTCATCTTCAGTGTCACAAACATACTCCCCTGTGTCGTGCAAAGTACTTATGGGTATAACTAGCCTTCGTTGGGTCCCGTCCGCCTCCAGGATTAAGTTATGCCCCACCTCTACTTCCAGACCATCTTTGTACCAATGCACAGGAGCATCCGCCTTGGAGATCTCACAGCTGAGCTCCAGCCTCTCTGAGGCCAAATGAGTCAGTTCCAACTCTGATTCACTGGGTGAAATGATTCTTACTGGTGGCTCTGGTGCAGGCAGAAGATATTAAAATGTAACCATTTAAATTTACTGTAGACAGTGAGAGATTAGAGACTCCCTGCATGCATGTGTATTTGATGTCTAATAGAATAAGAACCAAGCACTAAAGTTTTACCTTTAACAGTAAGCTGGAAAAAGACAGAGTCTCCATCTGTTTCACAGATGTACTCTCCACCATCCTCCTCTGAGCTGCAGAGGATTGTCAGCCTCCTGTAAGGACCCTCTGATATCAGGTGGATGTTTTCGCTCTCCTCGACCTGTAGGTCTTCCTTGAACCACCGCACCTTCCCGTTGGAACGAGACAACTCGCACTGCAGGTGGACCTCCTCTGAGATGTAGCTCTCCATCACAACATCATCTTTAGGTTCCACTATCATCACTGGTGGCTCTGTGTTTATTGTTTGAAGGATGTGAGTGAGATCAAATCATGTTCATAATGAAGCTAAAGCGTTTGTTCCATTATACCACCTTTAATCATCTCTGTAATTTTAATAAATTAGGGTACCTCAAAGCCAAAATATGTTATGTTACTTTTTTTGGACCAGCAGGAGTTGGAGAAGAAAGGTCAGTGTACCTCTGACATTGACTGTGAACTCCATGCTGTTGTTTCCTGCCTGGCAAGTGTAACTTCCAGCATCTGAGATTTCTGCAGAGCGGATAATTAACCTCCTCATGGTTCCTTCTGCCTGCAGAGTTATGTTGTCACTGGGTTTGATCTCACAACCGTCCTTATACCTGGGACACATATTAGACACTGATAACTGTAAAATACAGAGTCTCAAATATTAAACTAAATACAAAAAATATTGTGTGTGAACTTTGACATTTCCAGTAAACATTCACATAGTGTAGCTTATGGTGCAGGAAGTGTTTGGGCAGTTAGACACTAGAAATACATAGGACTACAGAAGTAACTCAGATTTCTCTAGCTTTATTTTCTAACAGGAATTCTCCTGTCATTGTCTTACCACACAACTTCAGCATCATCTCTGGAGACATGGCAGAGCAGCACCACAGGATCCAGCTCCATGCTGCTCTTATGGAGCTCATCCTCAGGGACTGGGCTGAACTCCACTGGAGGACCTGAAAATGCAGGTAGAGGGAAGGATGCATGTCAATGGCTGGAACACAAGGAGTTAGATGAACTTGCCTTCTGAAAATTAGAAAAGATTTATGGTATGGTTAAATCATTTGGTAGGGTATAGTTAAATCATAAGACCAGCTGTGGATAAACGAACTGCTATAAGTAGCTGTTAGCACTGGTTTTAAACAGGATTTTGGTTTCTTGTACAAGACATAAAAATCATTTAGGGACGCAGTTGTTTGTTTTTAACATCTCTTAATATCCAAATGACATCAGGATCTTTGTGATTTGTCAGAGAAGTGTATTAAATAATACATTTTCTGTATACAACAGCTTGACACAGTTCTTTATGTAAACTATAACAAAATGGTCATTTAATGTCCATGTTAATGTTAATTTTTTTTTTTTTTTAAATGTGAGCATGAACAAAGCTTATCATCAGTTCATAAACCTTTTACCTGCAACATCCACATTGAATTTGATCACATCCCCTGAAGTTTCACATGTGTAAAATCCAGAGTGAGATGTGTCAGCTGACTGGATCACAATCCTCCTCATATTCCCATCTGACTGGATGTTTAGGTCATCAGTCACCTGGAGTTCCTTGCCATCTTTGAACCACGATACTTTGGCAAAAGGGTGGGAGACTTCACAGTAGAGTACAATGGCATCACCTGTGTCCACCTTTTTATTGCTGTCTAACTCTGACAGAGGACTGAATTTCACCACAGCAGCTATTGAAAAAAACAGGAACACATAAAATAGGCAAATCTAAATAAATACATGAGTTACAGGTTGCATTTAAAAAAAATCTGAGATTTTTTTACACCTACATTTAACCCTGAGCACTGCTGAATCCCGGACTCCATTGGCTATGAAGGTCACTTCCGCTGTGTCCTCTGTCACTCGGGTTTCATGGATCACCAGTGAATGCTGTGTTTGGTTCTGCTGTATTGAATATTGTCCACCATGCTGCAGTTGAGCACTATTGAGAAACCAGGTTCCGACCATTGCTGCAGACAGTTCAATGGAAAAGCAAGCATCTTCTCCTTCTACAACCTCACAGCTTTGGAGGCGGCTGTGAATCTTGGGCCCAGGAACTAGGAAGTACAGAAGTACAGTTATTAGTCGATATATTGGTAGGATCCATATATAAGCCAATATTAGCTATTTGTTGATATATCAATATCGGCATTTATAGTGGTTGATAAATGAAAATTGAAAAAACAAAGAAGAGACAGGAGAAACACCATTCAACCATGTTATGAGAGTTGATGTTGCATAGTTTGTCCACCAGAGGGTACTCTGCAACTTCCCTGTTGGCAGCATGTGTTTGGAACGCCACGAAGCCAAGCTGAGTTGGGCAAGTAATCCAAGACTTGTTGTGAAAATATAATAAGGTTATTTTTGAACTCCACTGTCATATTATCTTAGTAAGGACTCAAAACTGACTACACATAACAAATGTTTGGGAAACCTGTTTATGTTTTGTGTTTCTGGAGAAAAAAAAAATACTGGCTGATATATTTTTAAATCACCAAATATCAAAATTCATATATGTGGTTGGGCTCTATTAGTCAGCAAAGAATGCGTTCTTTACACTCTACTGTCATTTTAAATTACAGTAGAGTACTGGAAGCTAGATTTGCCAGAAGGAAACTGTTATTTTACAGTGTGCTGATAGTAATATAGAACAACGGTTTCTTACTGTAAAACATATCATAGAACTGTATATAGAATATAGGTTTTACTGTATGATACTGTCAGCTGTTGCCATTATAGTGTCATATTAGTGTTCTTACTGTAATCTACATAAACAGTTTATCACTGATGAATAATGCAACTGCACTGTCCTTGCTAAATCCTAATACTGTTCTCAGACAACACAACAAATTTAAACACAGCATAACTGAAATAGCTATCACAACATCAAATTAAATAACTAATCATTTGAACATTCACCAAAGAAAAAAATACTGCAATACTGCTCACCCAGATGGACAACTTTGGGAAACTCCACATGACCGCTTCGTCCATATTTATTGATGCAGCAAACTCGGAAGCGGTAGTTTCCTTCACATGGCACACTGTCACTGGTGACCTCAGCTGAGGTGGCGGTCTCTGAGGTGAAACACTTCTGCCACTCCTGAGAACCCACTTCTTGCCTTTCTACCACAAACATGGAGCGGGTGGAGGTCTGGCTGTTGGGAGCAGGATCCCAGGTAAGTAGCACGCTGTTGGGTCTGGCTTCATCCATTTGGACTCCCACTGGACAAATAGGGGGGCAGTGTCGTGTAGCTTAAAGACAAAGTGGAAAATAATAAAGAATGTAATGAGTGTGGCTTGAGGGTCTGATTATAGAGGCCATAAAGAAGGCTTAGGATTCAATTTACTAAAATGAGTACTGTTATAGCACCACTAGTAATAATTAACTTTAGTAGAATCTATAATAGAAATAAAATTTAAGACAAATTTAAAATTAACAAAAAAAATACTTAAAAAAAATTAAATTCAACAACTGATCCACAACTTTTGCATCATCTCGCTTAAAAAATTAAATAACTGTCAGTCTTAAATCATAGAATCACCATGAATTCATCTCTCTCCCCCCAAACCAAAATATCAATCTATTACAGTGGTGTGAAAAAGTGTTTGCCCCCTTCCTGATTTCTTAGTTTTTTGCATGTTTGTCACACTTAAATGTTTCAGATCATCAAACAAATTTTAATATTTGTCAAAGATAACCTGAGTAAATACAAAATGCAGTTTTTAAATGATGATTTCATTTATTAAAGGAAAAAAAATATCCAAACCTACCTGGCCCTCTGTGAAAAAGTAATTGCCCCCTACACCTAATAACTGGTTGGGCCACCCTTGGCAGCAACAACTGCAATCAAGCATTTGTGATAACTGGCAATGAGTCTTTCACATCACTGTGGAGGAATTTTGGCCCACACTTCTTTGCAGAATTGTTTTAATTCAGCCACATTGGAGGGTTTTCGAGCATGAA
>VUQI01038234.1:0-10373 GCA_015106735.1 Paratilapia polleni | reverse complement strand
GCACTCAACTTTCGCCAGATTGTCTGCTTAACTCGTGCGGTAATCAGGCCCACTTTTGGTATTGTCAGCCTTAGAAAATTCCTGTGCTCATTGTCGTTGTCTCTTTGTCTCCAGTTCCGGTCTAAACTTGGGCTTATTGCCAAAAACACCTACCTGTTCTCCGTTGGGCTGGTCCATCCTTGTCAGCTGGAAATAGTGGATCATTCTTTCCTACTGCTCGCCTGCCTGTTCACCCTCCACCACCTTCAGTCCTTGGTAAAAGCAAACCAGTGGCTCCTACCCCCTCCTCCTGGATACTCACCTGGCCTTTCAAGTAAGCACATGTTGAACATTACTCATCTCTCTGTATTCGGATGTTCTTTGGACTTCACCTGCTCAGACTAATAGCTTTCTCCTCTTCCTCAGAGCCCTCGCCTCGTGGTCAGCTTGGCTTCCCTGAATAATTCTAACTCCATTCTGAACTATTGTCTTGTCAAATAAACTTGTGAACCTGTCAATTCTGTCCTTCTCGAGTCGTGCTTTTGAGTCCCAAATGAACTCAACCCTCACGGCCCGTGACAATTTTAATGCACTTCTTGGTAAGGTTTAGGCACCTAACTACTGATTTAGTGGTTAAAATGAACCCTTTTACAACTTTAACCACATGTTGGAACGTTCCATTGTTTTAGGTTACAAGGGTGACAAGTCCACTGGAGAGTTTACATATAGATATTCACAGAACTCTTAGTGGTCTGTTACATAACCAGGGTTACCTGTGTTCATTAATGAGCAGAAGGGAAGATAAATCATCTTCTGAAATGCGAATAGGTACAAGATGCTTATACTAACCACAACTATAGAAGTGATTACATGTGATAATGGCCATTCAGTCAGCTGAGAGCATTCTAAACAGATGAACAAGCGACATGCCTGCAGGAGCTTTTAAATTAGCTTTCTACTTTCCTCTTCTTTGATCGTGATTTCCCAGTTGACACCAAACAGTATGTTACATTTTCATGTGGCCATGATGCCTTCAGTACTTTAGCAGCTTAATATAAGAGTTGACTGACAGACTGAATCGCAGAGAGGATTTATTGTCTTGGCCAAATTTCCTTTTTGTTATTGTTCATAGCTCTGCAAGCTCAGCAGGCATGCTGTCTGAAAGAAGCCAGTGACAACAAGGAAAACAATAACATTTATTTATTGATTGATATGGTATACATTTCATGATATAATAGCGATATATTATAATTGGCAAAGATACTATAATCCAATAGCATTTCTATACATAAATACAAAATCTGAGGTAGAGCCTCAAAGATTGATGAAGTTGAAAATAAATAAATGCATTTCACATATATCATATATATTTTCTATTTATTTATTTTTTACACACATCACACACATTTGAAAACATAATTGTTATAGTGTTTATCTACTCTCAATTTTAAAATCAAATGATGTCATGGGCTTTTGGAGGCACATATCTATATCCATAGGCAGCAGTACCTCACATAGAACACAGAGAAATATATGACATTACTCAAGTAATTGGAAATTTAACCTATGCATTCATAGGTCACACAATAAAGTGCCAAAAAGACACAACAGACATAACAATAGGAATACTGGTACCATATGAGACAGACAGCTATTCTGTGGTGTTATTTCCGAAATACATATAATATTCTACCATAAGAGGACATCTATAAGGCCAATGGTTACCTGAAGATGTTTTGTAACATATTGGCAAACATCGAAGAACACTACATGTTATATGAATGGCAGTATCTCGACCTCCTATACGCAGATGACACATTCCTTTTTTCATCTAAAGATTGCTTTCTGTTTCACTACAACCCTATATAAATTACTCTTTCTTTGGTTACTTATACTGCCCAAAGTTGACTTGCAGGCTAAGCAAATTAACAATTCCTTTTTGTTGCTGTTGTTTTTTTTCTTCCTCCTCTGTGAAAGGAGAACAGCAACCTTCTGTTTCTTTATGTAGAACAAAAAGCTCCCTAAAGTAAACATGCACCGAATTATACTATTGAGAGGCAAAGGTCAAAGATTATTATACATGGACATCGAGTTACAGCAACACAAACTGCACATGCAAGTTCTTCATTGTTACATTTTATGACTCCATGTGGTTTTAACTAAACCCTAAGATATTTTTTTTCTGAAAATAAAGGCAGAGAATCTCTGTAGAAATGGAAAATACTGGGGCACAGAACAAGGCCCCAAGTGAAAGCATTAAAATCTCTCTCAGGGCATAAAGGCTTTTATCATTCAAGTCTTATAGCAAATGGTCTACCACATCCAACATATGATTTAAAATGCCAACCTGCTCGTTTGGCCAGCCCTGCTCTAATTTGCATGAAAGCCATAGGGTTTAATTTTTTTTTTGGAGCAGATTAGTGTTAAAAGTCTGCTTTACCCAGCTCAAGTTCATAATTGGCTCTCCAAGATCCTCACGTCATCAGAAATGAGAACGAGGTGCATCAAGGCGAGGCATCCCGAGGAAAAACATCCTGTAAATCTCCTCTGCATCTTTCAGCAATCTACTTTGAGACTGACCATGCAAATATCTGATTGACAGGTAAGTGGAAGCTCAGTTAAACTAATACATAGACAAACACACACATACGAGCATACACAGACATACGTTATTATCACGTTGGAACAAATAGAGCTAAATGCACTACGTATTAACAAAAGCAACACGGTCTAGCAAGCACGCTATTTAACATCAGGGTATTTGTGCTCATTGATTGATCATGTTTTGTTTTTAAACCATAAAACCTAATATCAGATCTGTGCTATTTACATGTCAAGTTCATGAAAATACATGGCTTAGAGAAATAGTTAAGGAGACCCTTAAACTCTTATCGACTGTTATAGAATCTATATCTGCAACCACCATTAATACCACTTATGCCACTCCTCAATTCAACACCTACAGTGTTAAAAGCATAGTAAAGCCAATTAGGAATTTGTATCAGCATGAAAATGCATATCCAACTGGTCAAATTGTGGAAAAGACTAATTGCTTCCGAGTGGATACATGGTGTTACTTTGAAGGTAATTGGTTGGCAGCCCACAAAGAAAAAGTTGGCTGCCTGTCATGTCACATTTCAAGAGGCTGCAAAGCCGGCCTGACCACCTGCTGAGCTCCACTGGACTGTTCTTGAAGCTGGTGTGGTGTTACATCAGGAGATGACTTTTACGCCCCCAGAAACAGTGGCTCATTTGTGCTGAGGATGTCTTAACAGGGTGATTTAAAGGGAAACATGTGCTAAATTACAGTATTATGGCTGATTCTGCAGGACCACAGTGTGAGTAAAAGTTGCTGAGAGCCTTTAATTTTCTGCTAATGAAAATTACACTGATCAGTGCACTGATGGTCAACCAGACTGTCTCAAACGCTAATTAAATTTCCAGTTTCAAAGTGTGACTTTTTCAATTAATTTTACTCATAATGACCCTCCTGTAGCAGTGCACAGAGTTGGTCAAAACAGGTTAAATCACTTGTGCATCCTTTATAATCATCGCAAGGTGCATTTAAGCAACAGCAAGCAAAAGCAAAAGTGGTGCTGCACTGAGGTCATCTGACCTTTTGCAACACACTTCCACACTGTTTCCATTCTAATTAAGCATTGGGGTGGCTCTACTGTTTTCTGTGCACTGGCTGCTATTATTCCCACAACTACCAGAGTAGTCTGATGGGATCGAGTATACCTGAGACCCTGTTTTTATGAGGACACACATAGAAGCAAGAGGCATAAGTCTGAAATGACAAAGAGGTCTCAAGAGCTCTACCACAAACAACAAGAGACAAAGTACACTTCCAGGATAGAAGGAGGCCATTTTCTAATCTTCATCTGCTCACATATAGCAGCAGTTCCTAATTTTGCGAGGCCGGGACAACATACACACTCACTACTCGAAGAAAGTCCTTTTTTTTTTATGAAGTGTAGACTTTGTACAAAATATTACACAGCTAGTGACAGAAACATAGGGTTCAGAGAAGAATTAACATACACACGCACACGCACAAACACTCTCAATCCCTGTCTTGCTAGCTCTATCGCTGCTGGAGGCTATACATATATTATTGTGTGTATATATACATTTTATATTGTTACTCTACTAATGCAATGTACATTGCAAAGAGGGTTTTATCAGATGGCTTAACACTTTCACAATACAAATACACGTCTAAAATATATGCACAGATAGTGACTATTAGGTTTTGAGACCTAAGAAGGTTAAATGGCCACGTTATCACCTTCTAAAGGAAGGACAGACTACTCCTACGCTAGGAATGTGCTACTTTAAATGTGCTACTTTAAATTCTAGGACAATACAACAGGAATACAACTTAATAAATAGACAAAGACAGAGGGTATCACAAATGGTCCCTCGGGTTTAGAAAGAAAAATAAACCCAAGTTTGTACCATACTGCAGTCATCCAAGGCCAAAGTGTATCTACTGAAAGTGGTAATCAGGATGCATTCGCTACTGTACTGGGATGTAGGAGGCACAAATTGCAGATCTTATAATCTATTTTTGACAAAGCAATAGCGACTGAGTAGTAGCTCGTATGAATATACATATATACTGCTGGATAGGAACAAAATGTGATAACAGAGCATATTGTGGTTTGTTTTTTTTTTCTTTTCTTCCAAGGCAGTTGATATTATTTGTATTGCCGATGGAATTTTGTACACAGATGGAACCAAACACAGATCCCCACTGAGCCCGTTGAACCATTTTTTTTTCTGTCGCTCAATTTTCTTTTTGTTTTCCTGTGTCTGCTTGCACCGAGATGATTCATTATCTCTACACACAAATTTGATGGCACGCGCACACACATTTAGTACACACACACAAATACACACAGCTCCATAGGGAGCAGCTATGGTGAGTCTAATATTGCAAGTGCAGTCTGAGCTGTGTCATTTTATGACACAATTTTTCTCTTGGAATAAAGATCCCTGGGAAGGGTTCTGGAGTAATCGGTGGTCATGTGTGGGAGGCAATGGTAGCCCATTAAGAGTGTACAAAGCAGCAGCGGAAGAGTAGACTCCACTTGGGCAGCTACTCCTCCCCAAAAGAAGAGAGGAAAGGATGAAGACATAAAGGAAAAGGGAAGGGAGCCTGTTTCCACATCCATGATAAAGCAAAGAAGACAGGGAGCAAAGAAGGTTAAGTACAGGGCAGGAGAGAGAGAGAAAAGAGGAGGAGAGAGAAGACGTGGTGAAGGAGAAGATTCCCACCACCCACCAGTGCCTCCTGCAGGGCTTGGAAGTGATGGGTGTGGTGCTGCCAGGTTGGCTGCTACTGGTAAGAACCGAGCTGGAAGTCCTTGGGGGGCAGCTTGAGGCCCAGGGAGCTGGTTCCCAGTGGGTCGATCATGTTCTGGTAGCGTTCTCCACGGTGCTTCATCAGGAAAGGACCCCAGTCAGGCTGAGGGGAGCAGACCAACTTCAGGCGCTGCATGAGGAGAGGAAACACAGAGCAAATACTAATATAGTAATATGACTGGCTCTGTTTGTTTGTTTGTGAGCAGAATTACTCAGAAAGTTATGGATGAAAATTTTTATCAGAGGTGGGGCTTGGCCCTTCTAGGAAGCCCATCTTAATTTCTGGGGTCGATCCATATCCAGACAGGGATCTGGAAATTATTGGAAGGATTCTTTACCATTGCGAGACAGGGCAGAATTTGACATTTTGGATCACATCTTCACAAATACAAATCAAACTAAAATATGATAAAATGGGAGAAAATGTGTTTTAAAAAAAAAAAGGATCCAGAGATCTTCCTTGGTCCGTGGACTCAATTCTTGCATGGTGTAGTGAAGTTTTCAGCCTTGGCAGAGGTATGCAGTCTCCAACTGCTCTTGTTCTAGAGATGTTGGGAGCGCTCAACATATGTATTTGTGTATTAGAAAAATACCTTGTCAGTTAAAAGAAATACCTGTATTTTCTGCTTCTCATTTTTGCATTTGAAAGATGGTCAGTTATATCTCTATAAATTATCTTTCAGTGAAATTCCACACTGATGTACAGTTTGGTAGGAGATGTAACAAAGCTTTTAAAATATAGTCGAATTACCATTTATTGTATGTATGGCATTTTGATCTCACTGATAGGATTTCTTAGAGTACTCCAATTTGTGCATCTTTCTGCTTTTTCTGTTTTCATTATTCACCGGATCCCACTTTTTACTCCTGTGGCCCTGAGATGATCTAAAGACTGGTTTGATGCCTTTATTAAAACATAAAATGAAAAAATAAAAGCCTGGAATTAGAAGAAAATTACGGCTCTATCCCATTTTGTAAAACATTACCAAAACATGTGAGGTGTTGGAGGCTGTTTTGCAGCACTGCTACGAGTAAAAGCTGTGATGATTATGCGTTAATTATGATCAAGCAAAGCAAAGAAATTAAAATGTAGTGTTAGAGGTCTGTGATTGAGGCTGCTGTCAGAGATGCAGAGCGTACAACGACGTCAGACCAGAAAGGCCCGATCGTCATCATCATCATCATCCATTCATCAAAGCATTGTAAAGGGACCCACAAGACTCCCAGAAAAATGTTCAAATTAATACTCAGCCTGCAGCTTTCCTCTCCTCGCTAATGAGCGAAGGATGAGACTATTGATTTCCTAGACAGTGCATGTCTGTCTGTATGTGAGTGTGAGAGAGACAGAGAGTGCATGTGAGAGTGTGTGCATAGTAGACAAAAACAAAATATTATGTGACAGTTTTGTCACAATTATTACCTCGATTATGGTGCCGGGGGCCAGGTGCATCTTAATGACAAACATGATGGGGATCCAGATTACAGAGCAGATGACCATGAGCCAGCCCAGAACCATGGACCAGGTGGGGTAGGTGTAGTCCTCATATGTCATCACCTTCCACTGGTACAGACTCAGCCCCAGGATGCCCTACACACACCCGGAAATCCAGGAAATATGTGTTAGATGAAATGTCATGGCACATTATTTCGACTGCTGTTACCTGATGCCGCTAAACTACGCAATGATTTTCGGCACTGGCGTGGACTCTATAGCAGATTAACAGCACTCATCTCAGGGTGCGCGGCTAAAACTTTGTCTACTGTTCCATATCAAGAAGAGGATGGATGACAGTGAAAATTAGACCTTCACAGTTATTATATGCAGAGAGTACAAAAAAAAAAGAGGGGACAGAGTGGAAAAAGTACAAAAAGTGAATGTGGCTTGAAAGGATTAGAATAAGAAGACCAAAAGGAATACAAACAGAGAAAAGAAGGCAGACAGAACTAGGTTAGCCGGAGGCTGTGCATCAATGAGCTCCCAGAGGAAATGTGATCTCTAGAGAGAGAGAGCAGCAGAATGACCAGCCAGCTCAGCTGCTGCTCCATTTGTCATCGTCACCTCTGCTTTGGAGGTACAGTGGTTTCCATTACAACTGCTAACATTAATGCTGGCCAGTGACCTGCTCTGACAAGCTGCTAAACCATTTGCACTGAACGTCTTCTACACGGCTACATGGCAAATGATTGTCAGTTTTACAAGAACAGATATCTTTGGAAATAGATGTGTAAAATGTACGCATATGTATGTTCAGTGCAGATTAAATGGTGTCCCATTTGGAAGTTGAAAATACAAACAGGTTGAGAATTGGTGACACGACAGGAGTGGGAAGGAAGAAATAATTTTTCGATTTCAGTGTACAGGAGCAATTTCTCCTCTGTTCCTTTCCAACTGCAAATCAATGAACTTGAAAGAAGACAGTGAAAATAGAAGCATTTTAGGCTGCACATGTCCATACGTGTGTGTTTTTGTGTGTGCGTGTGTGTGTGCGTCCGTGCGTGTGTGTGTGTCAGAGAATGAGATGAGCAAAAACAAACATACCGTCAGAATTGTTGGAGTCACAAAGGCCCAGCACAGTCTCCAGAATCGGTTTGGCTGGAAACCAATCATCATTTCAATGTCCTCACAAAACCTCTGCAGACCTGCAAAGGAAGAAAAAAAGAAAAGAAAAGAAATAAAATAAAAGAAGAGAAATGGGAGAGGTTTCCAGAGAGAAGGCATGGAGTGTGACCTGGGTTTAATAACGTCCCTTAAAGAAAAGGATCAGTAAATTCAATCCATCCTTATGAGTGTATGTGAATGTTTCTGTAGTCCCTGGAAAAAGTGAGTGAGCAGATGGCTTCATTCCTCTGCCTTTATTGACGGATAACTGTGAGTGACATGAAGTGGCAGAGTCACACAATCATTTCAATATGTCACCTGCACTGATGCTCTGACAAACTGGAGGAGAGATTTGCTTCTTGGTAACAGCCTTCTGATACACACCTGAGCTCTCTGCCTCTGTGTGTGTTTGTGTGTGTGTATGACTTATGCATTACAACAGAGACTCCTAGTGGTCACTGCAGGATTAACAAGTGAGAATTACTGTCCTGCATGAAGGAGCTTTGGATGATCATCCCCTTTTGCACATATGGACAGGTGAGATGCCACAACCCTTTGTTTTCACTATACTGTTCAGTTCAGCTTCCTTTTATCTATTAAAACTAATGCAGCTTGAAGATATTTGCTTTTTTTTTTTACCTTTTTTATACCACAAAGACAAGATTTAAGTGTGAGGTACAGACTAGCTTTTATTTCATGAATAAATCCAGCACTGATAGTAATATTTTAGGGTCTGTGGAAAAGTGTGTGCCCTGTGAAGTCAAAGAAATTACACAAGTGATATCAATCAGATATCTACATTTTTGGAAGAGAAAGGTTTTCTTATATTTATGTTCAGGAACATTTGCAATAGAATTTGCCCTGCAAAGAGTGCAGACTAAAAATGGAGTTGATGTAGGTTAGTCTGTTTAAGTGGCTTCTTGTCAGCATATCTCACAGAAATTAACTGAATTACCATTAATTTGGCTTGAACATCCATGGCTCCCTGAGTACGAGTCCTAACAATTACAGCAGTGTCCTAAGCTTTCTTGTCCAGGTTTAGGACCAAATTTTCTAACTGACCAAGATTTTGGTTCACAACAGCATCAGCATTAGATATTATTGATACTTTATTATTATTGTCTTTGCTCTAGTGCCACAATCAAACCAACACTGGCTTTTGTATGTAAGAAATAGAGATGGTAAATAAAAGGTGTACATTAGTATCAGGGTCGTCATCCATTGGTCGGACTGAAAAGCCAAGGGACTCGTACAGTAGCATCTTAGCAACCGTAAGGTAAGCTTGTCCAAAAGACCATGAAATCATCAGGAAAGTGTTTACTAAAGTCATAGATCAAGTGTGAAGTTTATCATTTTATTCAGACTTCTATATCCTCCTAAGACACAGTGATTAAGTGATGAAGTGACTCTTCCTTCAAAGAGGAAGCTTAGTTTTTGTACTTAACAGGTCCAAGAAATAACAAATAGTTAGGAGAAATTAATAGTGCATCCCAAACAAGAGCTCGGGTCTCAGAAGGATGTAATAAGACAATTTGCAACCAGAGGATCCGCCCCCTGCTGGCCATTAAAGAGAATGCAGATTTAAACCACTTCCATCTTTTTTGCATGCAGTCTGTGGAAAAAAGAAAAACAAATGTGCTGATTGTTGATCACAGCTGTGAGTTCACATGATGAACCTAGAGTGGTCATATAGTGAGCTTTCCTCTAGTGTCCACATTGAGACACTGGTAGACTGCCATTTACAGTGCCTTGCAAAAGTATTCATACCTCTTGAACTTTTCCACATTTTGTCATGTTACTACCACAAACTTAATTATTAATTGTGAAGTGGAAGGAAAATGATACATGGTGTTCAAAATTTTTTTACAAATAAAAGTCTGAAAAGTGTGGCGTGCATTAATATTCAGCCCTCTTTACTCTGATACCTCTAAATAAAATCCAGTGCAACCAACTGCCTTCAGAAGTCAGCTAATTAGTAAATAGAGTCCACCTGTGTGTACTTTAATCTCAGTATAAATACAGCTGTTCTGTGAAGGCCTCAGAGGTTTGTTAGAGAACATTAGTGAACAAACAGCATCATGAAGATGAAGGAACACACCAGACAGGTCAGGGATAAAGTTGTGGAGAAGTTTAAAGCAGGGTTAGGTTATAAAAACCTATCCCAAGTTTTTAACATCTCACAGAGCACTGTTCAATCCATCATCCAAAAGTGGAAAGAGTATGGCACAACTGCAAACATACCAAGACATGGCCGTCCACCTAAACTGACAGGCCAGGCAAGGAGAACATTAATCAGAGAAGCAGCCGAGAGGCCCATGGTAACTCTGGAGGAGCTGCAGAGATCCACAGCTCAGTTGGGATGATCTGTCCACAGGACAACTATTAGTCATGCACTCCACAAATCTGGCTTTTATGGAAGAGTGAC
>VUQI01038233.1:0-23049 GCA_015106735.1 Paratilapia polleni | reverse complement strand
TTTAGTAACATCTGGGCATCGGGGCAGCTGACCAATTGCTTTCTTGTACTGCACACACATGTAAAGCGGAAATTCGACATAAAATACCAATTGTTAAAAGTTGTTTTCAATGTAATTTCTATGAAAAGAAAGATGTGATTTCTCCAGCTGGCTGATCTGGGTGCAGGGTGACAGCAAGTCTACATGACAAAGTGTGAGGGTGAGAGGAAAACCGGCAGAAAGGAGGAGCAAACTCAGGATGAAAAGGACGCAATACAAAAGGTGCAACTAGTTACTCCTGTTTGTGCTTTAAATTTTTCAGACCTACCATGCATGCATTTAGACCCAGGAGTCAACAGGCTGGGGCTTAACATCACAAGCGTCCACCAGACTGACCGCAGGCCTGTTACTCCTGATATAGTGTTTCCTATTTGTGTCATTCTGTAGCCACAGGAGGACGGGTTAAAAACAAAACACAGTCAAACAAAAAAAAAAAGAGGTCAATACATTTCACATGTATACTCCCACTCAAATACACATGCATCCAGGATCAGAGAAGCCGGTGTTAGTTCCCTGCCTTAAGGAAAGCTCGGAAAGAAGACAGCTTGATTACAAACCAGCAAACCAAAACATGCAAAAGAAAGAGGGAAGAGAGCGTTTTTTGACAGCCAAGTTGCATTCAAAGTGGGCTGAACACCTCTGGGAAGTACAGTCGGCAGACTTAAAAGACAGCTTTGGAGTAATGCTAGCAGGCCTGTACACTCTGAAGACAAACACAACTGTTTGCTGTGATTACTGCTGCCTTCTGAGCTGGATAAAGTGTCTGCTCTTTCAAGATGTGACACTAAATGTTTAGCTCTAGTTAGCCTAAATATAATGAAAATAGTTGTCACTGAAATATGTTTTTGAAGTTGCTATACTCTGGTGTTATTTTAGCTTCTTGTAAGACCTGAATGAATGAGAATCTGCACAGACGGTAACTGCCATATCTTAGCTTTACTCACTTTACTCAGCTGAACAACTAAACAACCTGGGACCCAAACTGTGACTGGTTTCATTATTTGCCCATAACATGTCTACCTCTGCTAGCAATAATGGTAATATTGGTCAAAATTTGTTCACAGAAAGTCTGTGTAGGGAAAAATCTGCTTAAATCAGTGCTGACAATAGAACCTGGAGCCCAACTTATATATCGGCTGATATTAGCTATTTGCCAATATATCGGTATATAATGGCTGATAAATTAAAGTTAAAAAAGTAAAGAAGCGACAGAAGTAACACCTTTTAACCACAAGTGTTGATGTTGCATAGTTTGTCCATCATTCCCTGTGGGCAACACGTGTTTGGAACACCACAAACACAACAACCAGCTAATATGAGCGGAGTTGGGCAGAGTGTAAACGAGTAATCCACGACTTGTAACAATAAAATAACATTTTCAAACAGCTTTGCCATATTATCATTACCATAAATATCGTCCTATATCGTTTTTAAATCACCAAATATCAGTGATATGTATCGGTCTTAAAAATCTTTGTTGAGCTCTAATAGCCCACAAAATAACCTAAAACCAGGTGGGAACTTTCAGCGTTTTAACTTTTTAACTCGATATAGTGATGTAGTGTGCAGTTATAGATGCTATACATCTGACAAACAAAAGGTCAGACAATTTTGAAACTTCAGCCACAGAGAGTAGGGAAACATTGCTTTTCCACCTGGAAGTTAAGCTCCCACAAATTTCCCACCATTAATACAAATATACATTTTAAGAAAAAAATATTTTAGTTCTACCTTTATTAGTTTTATATAATTTCTATATAATTTCTGCTACATTAATGCCACAACATGCCAAGAATACAAGACCCAACTTTAAACCAATATAACTTAAATAAATAACACAAAGGGCTAGAAATAAAAAACTTTAATCTGTAAGAAATAACATGCACCATGCTCAACCCAACAAACTTGCCTTACAACAGCCTTTCTAGTTCAGGTATCAGTAGTAATTTGTGGTGGGTAATGATAGCAAACCTAATGCAGATATTGCTTTGTTACTGGCATAACTGACTAAGGTCACTAACTTTGAGCCTAATGTCATACTGCCATATTTGTAGTACTGCTTGAAATACCATTACTACTTCCTTACTTATCTTATAATGGACCTTGGTGCCCTTTCAGACAACTTTCTTTTGATTGGCTGCCCCTTTCAAACAAAAAAAATGAACAGTTGGTGGGTGGGGCGAACTTTTGCCTCACAGGGTTCACAACCTATACATACACTGAGCTCATTATCTGAACATCTGGCTATGTTTAATATGAGCGTCCACAGTTTTAAACAGTAAACAAGTATAATAGTTAACAGGTCCATAAATAAATTAATAAAAATGGTTACATTGTAATTTTATAAAGCTGAAACTATCATACAGTACCTAATTTTAATAAAATACAAGTGGCAACAATAACAAACTAATGTGTACTTATGTGTACTTATACTGCAGATAAACGCAACAAAACTACATAACATTAATCTGTATGGTTAACTCTGCTACTGACTTAATTGACTTTACTTCAGAAATATTTTTACAGGTTAGTTTTGTAGAAGCGGATAAGTGAACATACGCCAAATGAAAACATACTGTAACCTAAGGTGAATTTAGTGGACTCTTTATTGCATTCATTTTTGATTCCCACAGGTCCAATCCCATCCGTCTTGTGTTAAAGAAGACAAAAAATAAACAACATAAAGTACTTGAGAGTCACCTGACACATATATACCATCCTTCGAGGCCATTATCCTGTGACTCTGCTTTGAGGCTGGACTGACAATCAGCTTGACACACTGTAGTGCGATATGTGTGTATAATCATCAGACAACCACTTGATAATGCAGCAGCCTGTTCATTGCCAAGGCGAGGGTTGTCTCCATGAGGAGCACTTGTTGGCGCTTCTTTTAATCAGTCTCAGATTAATTACTTTACAGACTCCAAAAGCTTACACTCAATTAACTGGTAGCTCACAGATCTGAGGCTGTCCACAGCGCTCAGCTGTGGTGGCACCATTAGCAGAGAACGACAGCTTCCAGCCTCTTTAAAGAATCGATAGGATTAAGAGCCTCTAATGAGGACCACCACAGAAAACAGAAAGAGAGAGAGGAAGAGGACATGTGATAATATTTCATTGAAACATCATTATCTCATCGTCTATTCCCCGCTCCCCCAGGAGATCAGAAGAGCTCTGTCCATACCTTTAATGGTTCCCGTTCTGTCAGGTCCACCGAGCCGTCGCCGGCCTTGTATTTGCAGTCTTTGTCCCTCTGGTCAATGGTAGAGTAGCCATCTAATGAGGTCAGAACAATGGTCAGCTAATTCCTCTGTTTCCCTGACTAACATTAATCTGAGACAAAGAGTTTATACTATTATTTTAACCTGTGTGAAGAGGCAGATAGAAAGCATTTCTGAATGCCAGGAAAGAAGAGGAGACTACACATGCCTCCATATTTTCAAGCCTTTTTCACACATGAACTTTGGACAGTTTCAGGATATTTTCCACAGTAGACTTTTTTCACATGAGACACTTCAAAAAGTACTCCACGTGATTTAGGTGAAGGAGCTGCTGGATACAACATGCAGGAGACAGCACACATGACGCTCCCCTGCTAGTGGTGAAGGCACTGGAATATTAGCAGCGCTATTCGCACATGAGCGCAATCTGACATCACACAGACTAGTGTTAGGGAGCTAGCTAATGTCTGATGTGACTGTGTCAGACATTTGAGTTCTCACACGCACCTCTGTCAGTAAGTCCTAGAAAAGGTCAGAGCTGCATTGCACCTCTCAGGGTAACGCTGTGTTTGGTCTTACTTTTAGTTTTATGGTTCTATCAACATTCTGAACTCTGTAAAGGCAAAGTAAAAAAAAAGTTAGAGGGGTCCTGCATTTAGCTTAGTCACATAAATCTACTGTCTAAATCTACTATATACAATTTGATAATTACACTAAAAGAAATATTCAAAGTACAATATTTCACCATGAGTTCTACCTGTAAGTGTTAGCGGAAACTCTTCTCTTTGAAAGTCAGTGAGGAAACCATCATAAATAAGTCTCAAATTTTAGTGTCTGTAGTCCTAATTTAACTTTCTGCACAATTCCTCTGTGAGATCGTAAGATGCTTTATAAATACTAGAGGAACACCAGCATCTAATAACATCAAGTAGAAGGTACTTTCAGCTGCTCCCTTATTTCCCAAGGGACTGTCACAGCGGATGGATCAGCATGTTTGATTTGGCATAGATTTTACGCTGGATGCCCTTCCTGATGCAACCCTTCTGTTTGTGGACAATAATCTTATTCTCTGACCCTCAAGGATCACAAATGAACACTGAAGAAGGTTACAAGATAGTTAAAGTTGCAAATCTACATTTTTAAGAGCAAAAGGAACCTTTGCTTTAAATGAAGCACAGCTGAGAATCTATCCTGTGATATATTAAAAGTATATTCATTATGTAGTAAGAGAACCACCCACATCTTTTGGTGTTGAGCTTGTAATAGAGGCCCAGCTTTGTACAAACATCTTGTCAAGAGAGGGGTCTTGCGTACAGCATCAAAAAGCATCATGTCTGAAGCTCAGTCCAAAGCCATCATACAAAGTTAAGAGTATTTAGTGGGCTGAATTTTCAGAATTAAAAAAATATCTTGGCAATGGTGAAAGAACTTGTAGAAGAGATGTCAAATCAAAGAATTGGACACTGGAGAGAGATCAGAGGAGAGCTAGCTCTTTCTTTGGCTAAGGACTATCATGCAGTCTGGCTCTTACCTGGACCCAGCTCATCCATAGGTATCATATCACCACTGCCACATTTCCTGGTGCCTGAAAAGCATTCATAGGCCATTTGTACAAAAGCAGCACACACACAAACTGAGTCACTGAGCCAAAGTGCTGCTGCTTTTCAGGGTAATGGTTCTTGGCCAGTGATTGAATAATGCAAACTGAGAGTGGGCAGACATGAGTGCTGCGATTCATATGAATGTATGGATGCAAAAATAAAGAAAAACTGCTGCTATGCTATTGACTCCTCTGTCAATGAGATGTTTGTTGTTGGGCCAATGTACTTCACAAGTCCCCTTCCCACCCCCATATATACTGCTGCTGTTATAGAGAACCTCTATCCCAGCTCTTGCTCCTACTTGCTTGTCAAAGGCTTAAAGTTGGGGACATTTTCTTTATCCCTGACACTATTATGCCAATCAAAAACTCACAACTTAAAATGTAGTTCCCCATTTCTTGATTTCGATTAACTTTTTTTTTTTTGATTCAAGGTTTTTGTTAAACAGCAGCAGTGTGATTTTTGAAGCTCTAGTTACCATTTTATGTGCTATTTTTTTAACCCCTATGAGAAGCATTATTGCAACATTTCACACCAAAGCTTCACCACGAAGGAGATGAGAGCAGTAACGTGGCAAGCACCGTGCTTCAATATAGCCATGAGGAAAACAAAAACAAAACAAAAACATACATGTCCCCAGCAAGTGGACACACACTGAGTCAAATGCTTTGTTCCAGTAATTGTTAGTACTTTGTTTGAACCTGCTTTGAGGACTGCAGGGGTAGGGACACTCTGTGCAAAGAAAATCTCCACCAAAAAACATAGCTCTACTTTATGCTCTACTTTGGGTCAGCAGGGCTTCTTAAATGGTGACTCTGAAAATATTCTATTTTACTTGCTGTCAACAAAAAAATATAATTAAAAATACACCAGTGAGTCACACTGTTACCCTGGATAACATTTGCCTTCAATGTACTAAACATGGGAATCCTGCTGCCAAATATAAAAATAGTCTGTTACTCTATTTCATATAACATTTGATAAAATCTACACTATCCAGCTGCTGTAGATAATTACTGCATTTTTAATTAAATGCATCGATTTTGATGTAGTTTAAAACATTTGTCTTTTGGTATGAAACCGCTTGGCATGACAATATCATATTTTTTTTAAATTAGTAGTAATTTAGACTTGGCTGAGGGCTCCGTTCTGGAAAACCTTCCGCTCTTCCATGCGCACACATGGAAAGCCAGAGGGAGGGAGAGCAGCAGCAAAACCCTCACAGGGAACAGAGCAGGTATCAGTGAGCCAGACATGAGACAGATCACGTCAGACACAGCATGAAAAGAGGGGGCTAGAGAGGAGGTGGGTTGCAAAGCAGCCTGCAGATGCGCACTAAATATAGACAGGCTGAAGCAAGCTAATTAGTATGTATGAAATTTGTTAATTAGATACGTTGAAGGTTATTATCTGAGCCATCAGCTGATGTGGGCTGGCACTGAGATCAGCTGATCTGCCAGGATCCTCCTCCATGTTCAACAATATCATCAGTCTGATAGCTTGTTCCCACCAGATGAATGATTGGTGATGTTTAATGGCAAGCAAATTAAAAACAACTGCAACTTATGAGACTGTTCCCTTTGAAAGGGCATAAAGCATAACTTGAGAAAGTGAAGATGTACAGATTTATCATTTCATCGTCCCTTGAAAATGATAGAATGGTGAATAGCAAATCAGCAACTTGATGAAAGGTATTAGGATCTTAAATTAAAAAAAAAAAACATATGGAGGACAATTAAAGTTTCCACTACTGCACACTGTTCTCTGCATTGAACAAACTGATAGCCCACTAGAAAATATGTAGCTATTCTCTTTATTTTGATCTTGGATTTTTGAGATTTGTGATAAGGGACCCAACTTTGTCTTGTTCTTCACAACTTGTGCACTACAGAATAGGTGGACTTTTCTCCAGTGAACTACATAATAATGTCATTCAAGTGTTATTCATTTTGCCCTTACCTAATCCTACCCATTTAGTCCTCTAAACAGAGACAAACACCAGCAAACCCTACCATACACGCACTGACTGACCTTGGTTCTTCTCCATCAGGGGCAGAGTGGTGTCATCATAACCTGGCTTGCCGTTCTTGCTTGCTTTAGGGGTGGCCGTCACAGTGGGCTGAGAGAAGAGATGGAGCAGGCAGCACACATCACAACATCATAAAACAGTTCCCAGTATGGAAAGACTGAACTTTCTCCCCTAATGCCGGGTAAGAGCTGAATGGATGATTCATAGCATTTTACAAGATAAGTATCAGAAGTTAATTATGTTGCCTTGATGATGTAAACATGATATTGGTAATAGCTTGATTCAAGTTTGAGTCAGAGATTTATCTGTAATTATTTTACAAAATCAGAAATGACAAACTCTCAAAACTATGTGAATGTAACTGTGTAAAAAACTGTTTTTCCAGCCTTCTGACGTTACAATATCAGCACTTCAGATCCAGATTATATGTGAAGGATAAACTCTACAATATCACTGTTCCATACCTGGAAGTGGCTTTTGTTCCACCCGTCCTTGGTCAACGCATTCCTCAGCTCCTTATAACTCCACACCGTCTGCAGCACATGGGAAGCTGCCTTTGTTTCGCGTGCTGATTGGCTGAGGTGGGCCCCAAAAAAGGAGGAAATTAACAGAAGAAATTACTAGTGTAATTAAAGTCAGTAACCTCACCTAACTGTAAAACGGTGACAGCTGAGTGTGCTAGCAAGGTGCTGCTGCAATCAATCTCTTCATTCAAAGACTGAGTTCCTTGAGTGGCTTCAGGGTCTAGTTTTTAATTCATAGCCGGATGAATGCACATTTCCTTTCATTAGCTACCTCTGAGCCAACCAGTATTAATTATATGTGGGTGTGACGGGGGTGGGTGGGGGCTCACTTCAAAGAAAGCTAATCTCATGAGGCTGAGAGGAAACACAAGCTATTTGGTCTATGAATGAACTATGTATATTCATGCTAGTTAGATTGACTCCGTATGATCAGTACATCACCGCACAAGGACAAGCCTTTGAAAAGTGCTCTTGATCAAACATTTAATGTGTGGTGTGACTCTAACACACTTTTATTTGCAAAGAGTAACAATGTGGTTATATAAGATACCTCTTGAAAATATTTGCCTGAATGAATATCTGTTAATTTTTACAACAAGGTTTTCAAGTACAACTTGGAGGAAGGACACTTACTTGTATAAGCAGCAGCTTCAGAGAAACCCCCAGCAAAAATGGCCTCCAGTTCTAAAAGCCTGTTAATTGATGTGTGGTGGGTGGTGGTGTCTGTAGACTCAAGCTTTTCAGAGCAAAGTACTGTGGTAGCCAAGTTCGCGCCATCATAAGAGACATTACACTATTCATCCTCCATGAACACTAATATTAAGACCCATGATGCAAATTGCATTCACGGTCATACTATAATTATTAGATGCATAATGTCTCAATGGTATACCCACACTTCAAGAATGGTTTACATGAATATGAACATGGTGCTTCAGTTTGGCTCGTTAAGAAATGGCGAAAACAGATGTAAATCAATGTTAATTTCATCCACAGTTCAATATTTGTCAGACTGCATTTAGAAAATCTTACCTGGTCCTGTTGATGGCGACCAGTTTCTCAATGGCCTGGGCCTGGATGAGGGAGCGTGCATTTTCAGAGCTGTCAGTGACAATCTCGTGGATGGTATTGAGGATGGCAACCACAGTGTCCTCCTCCAAGTTCTTGGCTGGTCGCTGCTGACCGCTGGGCAGGTTGCTCACCAAGTCCCGCATGGCATAACTTCCTATAAGGTGAAGAAGTTTTTAAGGTTAACCAGGTGAAAGTGTTGAGATAATAAGAGTAAAATAAGTATAAATATGTATTCAAAGTGTATTCAAATCTAAATAATACAACTACAGGAACTCCCAAACACAGGACACAGTATTTAAAGGGCAGGTTCACATTTTTCTATCTGTCATTAAACAACTATGTGCCCATGAGTAAACTCACACAGTTTTTATGGATGAATGGATGGATGGGTTTCTTGTAAGGAAACTGCATCAGTAAAGGGCCAAAATTGGAGGTACAGAATCCTAACTGTATAGCCACCAATAACTGCTTTTTATGTTTCATACTATGTCAGCATGTGAGAATTATTTTATGAAAATACTTTCTAGCTTTGCAGATTCAAATCCAAATTACATAAGTAGCACACAACAGCATCAACCACAGGCAACAAGGAATGCATCTCAAAAGACAAGCAAGGTTTATCAAAAAGCAGTAAAATTTAAGTCGTCATTTAAGACAGGGAATTTAGTGGCCTGTGATTAATAAATCCAAAAAACTTCCCTTTGGTTAAGACTCCTTTGTCTGTCACTTCTTCGTATGGAAAGAGGAATGTGATTAACTCCAAAGGCTTGTAATGTAGATGGGTTACTATTATGGAAATCCAGGTAGTGTCAAGCCATGTGGTAATTAATATTGACATGACCATACCATGAGAATAAAGGCATTTAAAATTTTATTTAAAAAGACAGTGCCTTGGAGTTCTTTGATCTTTTAGCTTTTCATAGACTTTGTCAGACCTTCATTGGCATTACTGTAGCAGCCATCCACAATAATAACAACTGCTATTTCTGTCAATTTGACATATCAAATCTTAAACAGTGTGTATGGCTTTGCTAATGGTTTATACCGATCAGATCTTTGTTGCGGCGGTCGATGGACAGGTTGCGCAGAGCGATCGCCACAGCTCGGACCACCTTGTCAGAGTCAGAGCGCAGCAGCTCCACCAGGATGGGAAGACCTTTCTCCTTGCGCACTGTGGCTCGGATGTAGTTGGACCACTGAAGGGCAAAAAAAGGGCATGTTGTAAGTGCTTTTTATGTTTTTATAATTTTAGAAAAGAATGCACTCATGCTAGGAAGCCCTGGATAAGCCCCACTGGAGGTGTCTTCTTCACCAGCACATGAAGAAGAAGACACTTTTATACATGTGTACATATGCCTTCATGCTCACACTCTACCCATACATGCCCATGCAGACTCAAGTGTACACTCTGTAACTACAAGGCAGCTCATCAATGCTCCTTAGGCTTGACTAATTCACAACATTTCACAGTGGGGCTCTGAATGGACATGTGATATAATTTGTCTTAATTTAAACATCAGTAGATTTTACTTCTCATTTTTTGTAACATAAAACATTAAGTTTGACATAAAAGGGTTTCTCTTCGAAGCGCTGATACCCCAAGAGATGTAATTAAGCAGAGGGCAGTCACAGCTGAGCCACCAGGTGGCAGTAGTAAGCCTTGGAAACAGGGAAATCCTCCCTGTGGTACTAAGCAGAAGCAAAGAATGAGGAGGATTTTAAGTACAAACTCTGATATCCTCTGAGGGAGCATGCTTTGTCCAGCTACCATATGTGACGGTCTGATGTGTTAGCAGCTCCATAGGTTACTGTGAGCCTGGTCAGGCATTCTGGTCATTCTTAACAGGGAAAACGCCCAAAAGGAAACAATTTTTTCACCTCCAAATACTCAGCTGAAAATCACTACTTCTAAATTATTGAAAACACTGAATGAGAAACTAAGAGCCGAATCTGATCTCATGAAACATGACAAAACAATAAATAAATAAAATAAATCAAGATTTCAGGTGTTTTTCCTCACGTTAGCTCTGGGAGCTTTTTGTTGCTGATGAAATCGGAGGACTGAAAGATGTATTTACAGTCTGACACGTGGGTGTTAAGGGAAGAGCTTTTGTGATAATGCTGCTGTGGGCTGAATACAGCCAGTCTTCTGGAAAGCATAAGTGGCCGCTCTTGCCCGAGGTGCTGTATGTAAACTGGCAGCTGACTACCAGCCATCCCTGATGATAATTCACTGCTGCCTGCAAGTCAGACAGCAGCTCCACAGGTGCTCTAATTGGAATAAATGTGTAAACCTGACTGTAGAGCTTCTCATCTAATCAATCCATCATCAGACGCAAACATCTCCCAGAGATGAGAGTACTGTATAACAGATATAACCCTTATCTAATATTATTCCACCTAGATGGAAAGTCCTTAACAAGAAAGGTGTTATCGATACCCTTCCTGTCTTGTGCTGCCTTCCCATTGATGTAGACTGGCTCTACATAAAATTGGTGGATCGCATTAAATGTATACCATACTTAATGTATCTACATTTAATTTAGTTTCAGTTTCTATCACAGAACCAGCTCTGTGTTAACAATGCTATTTATAAGTTTAACAATGCCATGATCATCTTTCTTGATCAAAGTCCGACCAATTAGCAATATATATTTTGCACGTGCCACCTACTGCTTGTTTCAGTTGGGTCTCCTTTGAAATCAGTTTCTACATACACAGTTGCTCTACAGTTTGTACGACCTTTACAAGCAGGTTTTGTTGCCTTTTAAGCTAATCTTATTTCAAGTTTTTCAATGCATTCTCATCCCAGGGTGTCAAGTACTTTGCTCTGCCAGATCTTTCTGGTGTTGTGGAGATAAGCAGGTGCCCTTTAGCACGGATGCCTTGATTCACCACATCCAGGTTTAGGCATGAAAACTATTTACTTAGGTTTAAAAAGGATTGTGGTTTGGGTTCAAATCTGCCCCTTCACAATATTAGCTCTGCTGAAAAATGACACTCAGTGGGCAGTGGCAGACCCATCCTACTGTTGCCTAAACAGTAAGATGGGTCACAGCTTACACACCTAAGGACACCTTGAGAGTATACGTTATACAACACCAGCTTTGACAAAACAGCAGTATTTGACTCCCTGGGAGTGACAGCAGGCTGGATATTTTTGCTACCATCGTTGGATATGTGCATGAAAGGTCAAAGATGAGGACAGAAGCTGTAAAAATATAAATGAGGTTTTTAAAAAAAAAAAAAAAGTCATACAGGATATCCTAACCCCGTACTCACAGTCCACTGTCCAGCGCTGAGGTTCTGCAGAGCCCCAGCAGCTGCCTCTAGGGTGTTATAGTTTTGGCTCTCTGTCAGCAGAGATAGGTAGAGCCTCACCACCTCTGGCTGATACAGCAGCTCAAAGCCTGCACGGAAATACAGAGAAACAAACACACTGGTTAGAATCTGTAGCCAGAAAGACAGGCCAGTTAGTCTGTGTGAAGGTGCTGAGGTTTATCTCCGTCCATAAGGAATGTCCTTTGGCACAGCAAAACAGGAAGGAAGCTTGGGTTTGCACAACACCTCTGGTGATAGCACACAACCTTGACAAATACCACAAAAATTTGGACCGCATTTCTTTTTGCAAACTTTCTAAAATGTTCCTGAGCACAAAACTATGGAAAAAACAGTGTTAGAAACTGGAATGCAAACTGTCTGTTTGGTTTAAAACAGCCTGCAATTCTATGAAGAAAAGCTAAAGCAGCGCCTAGTAAATTTTCCCTTTGTGATACTAAAGCGTTACCACTGAAAACACTTCAGTATTATAAATGAGGAGAACGCAAGAAGGAGGGGTTATTGATCCAACAGCCCTCACCAAACCCAGAGTATTTGAGAGGGAGGTTTATCTCACTAGCGCATGAGACATTCCAGCACAGTCAATCATTAGGCCTCCCTCTGATGGAAACGTAATTACATTATCAGCTATTAGACAGCAGGCACAGGGAGAGGCCGAGGTGTCGGATTGCATCAAATCAAATGTATTCATCCAAGGTTTTTCTTATTTTGGACTAACAAATGATTTACAAGGGACCAACGACAATTTAAATGATTCAACAGGGTGGATATTTTCTTCATGCATAGCCATTTCATCTGCTCACCTCACTGGAGGGGGTAAACATATTTTAATGGCAGGATATACTCATACACACAGCAGGGAGGGAAGACATTCCACCAGACTTGGATCACTTGACCAAAACAGTCCTTTCCAGTTTTGAAGACCAAGAACTCCACACACTTTTAAGTTCTACATCATTTTTAATAATAGAAAAAAAGAACCACTCAGCTTCATCTAATCTAAACAAAGTAGAACTAAGGCAATAGTGTTTCAATACAGGGGGCACAAACAGCTATTACCCACTGAGGCTTTAACAGACTTCTGCAGCCCAGATCATAAGTTAGCTGATGCTTTGAAACTCGTGGCTAAAATCATCTTTTACAGAAATACAGCTTCCTTCCCATCCTCTACAAGAGTGCACAAGCAATTTTAAATCCTTCTTCTATCCCTCAAGGTCCAAATGAAAGAAAATATAACCCACTGTTCCTTCCTATGTGCTCTGAGGCCAATAATTCCAAGGTTCTATTTGAAAACCCCTGTATTATAGGAGCTGGGATACATAGTAACCCTATATGATTGATGCGCACAGGTTCACAAGGCTCTCAGTACATCCTTGAAATGTTGAAAAAGATTTTTTTGTAATATGTGACTTGGGCCCAAGTATAAAAGCACGAGTCAAAACCCATAAAAGGGCATCTTAAGGTAATGTGCCCTTTTTTATTGACTCACCTTTTTCAGTAGAAGGAAACAGTAAAAGAAGGAAGAACATCATTTTTGTGCTCGAGAGGTACAAGACAAACACATAAACTGACATTTGTGCTTCTAAATCCATATCTCACACCTATAATTTGCAGAAAGCGGAAGCCTGAGTCTCTGACTGCCAGATTGAAACACAGCAACATAGCAGTTAACACTCAAAAAGTGGGGTTTTCTTCCCTGAGGCGCTTCCCCATGAGATCATTCCTCCAAAAAGTGTATGGGAGGAACTGCCAGACCGAGAGAACGTTATTGGAAGTGCTGCTTGAGAAATCTTCAAGTTATTTTCAAAGAGGCAGTAGAATGAGGAGTTGTCTGGCCCCCTAGTTGTAATCATGTGCTAAAACATGAATCACTTTTTTTTTTTTCCCTCAGGGGCTACACAAGAAGAGGGGGGAAGCCTACAAACCAGACACTCAGCAACATTCTGCACGTGCCTCATATTTCTGGGCCTACTAGGTGCACACTCAGCAAACTGGAACCCATCAAGTAGGCAGTGCTGTTGACAGACATTTCATCTCCAAGGCAGATTCTCTTAGCACAAAATGTCAGCCACGTTGAACCTCTGGAAGGTTTTTCTGTACTCCAAAACTGTGCATATTATGGTTCTTTCTTTTTTTGTAATATAATCTGCAAATCCACACTCCCTCCATTTTGAAATTCCTGGGGTTTTGGTCTGGCAACCAAGTGAAGCAACTTATGAAATTGGAGTTTTATAAATGAAAGATGTGCACAGTTCAACAAAGGAGATGAGAATGGAGGGGGGAATTCACTGGGCCTTTAAACTAATTCTTTTACCCTTAGTGGAATTTTCTCACTGTTGAGACAGTAAGTATCTCTGCCAGAGCCTTTTACTCAGCATTTTTGGAAGGGGTTTAATGTCAACACCAAGTCCCTGAGGTCCTTCCTAATTAGCACAAGCCAGGTCGAGTTCTGCTGGCAGCTGTATACTGAAGTGTTGTTGTTGTTGTCATCAGTCGTCTCCTGCTTGCCTTTTGGCCTGCTGTTGTCAGTTTGTTAGGCAGAATTACAGTTCGGACACGGAGCTGTCAGTGTGACGTGACCTTGGCTCAGGGCAACCCACAGCCCTATATTCTGTGACAGACTGGAAACATGATGAGATTACTTATATATGATGGATCTTATCATGTGGTGTAGCATGGAGAGCATGCAAATCAACTTCTGAGTTTCCCCATTTTTCAACCATATACAGTGCTTAACAAATTTATTAGACCACCTGTCATAAAAACCAGAAAGACCATCCAGCATCACCTGAAGTGCTTTAATGCAGACTCTTTTCTTTTCAGTGAGGTCTCAGCGTTTTACCGTTTTGAACAAGAGTGAGGAATTTCGAAGTGAATTCATGTTTTTATACCCAAATTTGAGCCGACACACTGGACTTCTCTGAGAAGTCAGAAATTAATCAAGTGTAACATTCAACCACTAAAACTAACTTTTCTGTTCAGGAATGCAAGTAAATAACTGTAAGTTGGCATCTTAATCAAGAAATAATAATGTGCTTCATTATTTTTTTCTGCTTTTTTGTAAAACAGTAAATTCAAAAATTCATGGATAACAACAATAATTATATTTTAGCATTAAAAATATTTTAATTAAAGAGCTTGCGCGTACTGGTGGATTAACCATTACAGAAACATAATGATTCTAGTAATTAGAAATACTGTTAATTTAGGGAAGCTGTGGCATAAACCTTACACTGGATGGTGGTCTAATAAATTTGTTAAGCACTGTAGCTACTTATAGCCACACACACTATATGAAGCGCGAATCACCAGTAGAGGGAAGTACTAAAATCCAAAAAGGCATAGAAGACCAAATGCAAGATTATATAAATACAAGTCAAAGTGCTGTATTTAAATGTTAACGGTATGTTGGCAAAATGTACTTTAAGCTGTGATAATCAATATCTGCACATTGACAACATGATGTGTAATCTCCAAGATGTTCTTTGGAGAAACAAACTGACTGATAATGATCACCCTACTCCGCTAATTTCCTCTCAGCTGTAATTTTAGCTTTTGCTTCTTTCAGTTTATTGTTCTTCTTCATTGTGGTTTTTCAGCTTACAGTTTTACTATTTTGGTTCACTTTCACAGCACTCACCTGTGCTGCTTCCAGTATTAGCAGACAACTGTTTTTTAGCAAGGAGGAACCTCTTGGGCTGATAAACAGACCCTAAAGGGAAGTGCCAAAAACTGAACTACCTCCAAAGGCCACCTGAGGCCAGCTCCAGAAGTGAGTCGATCCCCGTAGACTGCCCTGTTAATATACCTAAACATGTTTACAGCCTGGTACAAACAATGGTTTTGGTCTCCATAGCCAATTTCCCCCTTAATAACAAATGTAATAGGGTCATTTTTTAATAACTCACCTGTCTGGATTTTGTTGAGGCTTAAATTTAGGGGCATCTGCCAGGCCTCACCTCGGCTAATTAGAGTTACCTAACTGGACCTCTCAACATTGTGTTGTGGTGTTAGTGCCTTTCAGAGCATTTTTAAAGGAATTATCTGACAAATAATGCGGCCTGTGGTGAAGTACAGCCAATCCAAGAAGGATATATTTCAGTTTTGGTGGGAGAAATTATAATATTAGTTTAGCCTTTCACTAAGTACCAATTAGCAGGTATGTGTGTCTGTGCGTTGCTCCCGTACAGTTTATGGATTGCTTGCTAACTAAGCTTACAAGCCTTAGCTGATAACTTCACCTTGTCAACCAAATACGGTCACTTTTGGCTCAAAAAAGAAAAGAAAAAACTTCCTACGGCTATTAGTAAAATTACTCTGATAACTCTAGTTTAAGCCATCTCTATAGTACTAAACAACTCACAAAGCTAGTCAGTGACCCCTGCAGAGCATTTAGCTACTAAAGAGAATGACGTACCTAAGAGTTAAAAGTAGGGTAAATTCAACGGGTGGACATCCTAATGTTGCTCTGCTGGCTAGTATCTCCTAAGACATTAGTTTTACAGTTACACACAGACACACACACCCACACACAAGCAAACAATGCAGACACAGACAAACATGTACAAATCAATACATCAAAAATGTAACTAGATCAGCGCCAGCTCCCAGTGAGGTCTGCGCAGCATGTGTGTTGGTGTTGCAAACACACATGCATCACCACCATGTAAGTATGCCAAAGTATGGCACAGTTTATTTGATTTCATTATCCTTAAATATTAAATAAACTAACTTCTTCCTGTTTGCACAAGTAATGGTGTACAGTGATTCAAATATCTCCAGTGAGTCATGTGACTGCAGTCATGACCAAGAAGTAGAAGTAGAAGAACTTGGTCACTCCTTCAGCTCTGGTGTGTCTAATTAAATTCTCATCCTTTGTTTGCTGTAGCCATATGCTTAGTTGCAAGGTTTGGCTTGCACCAAATCATTGTCCATAGCCGAAGAGGGAAGCAGTTTTCAAGTCACACGTATGATGAGACAGGCATGGGAGATAAAAGAAATAATCTGGGCAGAGAGGGAAGTGAATGTAGGTTCATGTTCGGACAACATGTGACATCTTAGTGGTCTTAATTTTGTCCTTTACCCTACACCATACAAAAGATACCCGTTGAGCTCTGGTATAAAGTCAGTGCACACAAACACAGCTTTGCCACACACAAATACAGAAAGGCACAGTCATTAAAGCAATCAGGAAATGCTCCTGAGATGTAAGCTCATCCTGAAATGAGGTGAGAGGGGAGGAGAGAGAGGTTATTTTCCCAAGTACAAGACGATGGTGACAACTCCTGCAATTGAGGTGAAGCTCAATTAGCACCAGAGAGAGGGGGCTTTGTGTCGCTGCAGTGCATGAAAACTGAGTTAGAAATAAAGTTAAGTTGAAATGATTGAGTGACGCTCGGTGTGGGGCTATAGCATTAATTCAGTTCAAGTGGCCACACTATTAGCTTCACAGACTGTGACAGGCCGGTAAATGATAATGGATTAACTGATGAGCAAGGTAGCAACACACACACATAAACACACGGAGAGCACATGTATGTGAACATAATGAGGACTCTTGTCTCAGGTTCACACACTCATTGACTCAGCTCTCCAGAGCAATTTGCCTTGCTCTCAGACAGTTTGCTGCATTCAGGCAGAACTCGATACATACCTCTTCAAACACCTCCATACAAACACAAGTCCACAAACACATCAAGCCCTTATGATGAAAGTGATGTTCATCGACCAACCCTGACTAGATCGAGAACACGGTCTGTTTCTACATCCTGCAAGCACTCTATTTATTCACCACTCCATTTCCAGTACTCTTACAGCAACGCAACACTTCTATTGAAACATGAGGGATATGATGCCCTATCACTTTCTACAACTCACAGGAGAGAGTTAGAGGAAGATAAAGAGAGTGGCAGCCAGACAAACAGAAAACAGCAGAAATAAGAAAAAAGATCTCTTACATTATACTCAAATAATTTTCTCATAACTTTTTACTGTTACTCTCATTGTTAAGCTGCTCCAATTGAGAAAATGAGGACATGGAAGACAAAGTAAGAACCTGACCACAGGATGACCTTCTCTTCCTGTGAAAGGCCGCATAAATAAATCAGACCACTGCAGTGGGGAAGCCTCAAGTCGTCGAGTCTCCATTCTCATTCCACATCTGAAACTCATACACATTTAACCCTGCCAGTCCTCTTTATATTTATACCTCCTTATATAAGTACAAGCAGGCGCATGGGAGAGTGCTACAGTGCTAATGAAGACTTCTGCAGGGCAGAGCCATAGCACGGCGACAGCTAAAACAGCACATCATTAAAAGTAGTATGCCACCAATATAATAATGGCCGTGGCTCTCTCTCGAGTTCATTAAAAACTAAAAGGTAAATGGTGGAGCCATGTAAACAAAACAAGCAAATTGGCAGGCTCTGCAGAGGCTTAAGAACAGTCCTTCAACAGTTCTGCCTACAGTCATACAGTGTTTGAAAATGATGCTTTGTTGTTGTTGTTGCTTGAAGGAGCACCAGATGGATGGAGTTTACATACCATGTCAGTTTTTCAAAACATGATGGATAGTAAAATTTACACTGGCCATAATTTATTCAATTCATCTGTCAATTAAGGCAAACCTGCTTTACAGAAGGTCAGTCCTTTTGGTCCTGCTGCACCAAGACCAAACCTTGATATTGGCTTTGATAGAAAGGTGTCATTTGATCCTGTATAACTGCACAAGGTAGCAAAGTGACCCCTGTCCAGTCTGAAGTGCCTACGATGGAAATGAATAAGCATCAGAATTGGACAGTGAAACAATGGTGGTACCATGATGCATGATGTCACGTTTTTATCACTTCTGCAGCATTAGCAGTTTCTTCGTTTTGAGTAAATAAAAGTTACAAATTACTTTCAGCTGAAGAATGCTTGGAAATGTAACAGCTTAGACAGAAATACGTCTGCTTGGTAGGAATGGATGGCAGTATCCACAAGGATTGGTACAATAGATGTTTCCTTTCTAGTGAAGCAGAAGTACTACTACAAGACATGTAGTGAACTGAATAGCTAGGAAATTAGAAATCTGAATCCCATTTGTATGCTCAAGATGCATCTTAATGTCAGGTGTGAGTGTAATTAAGCCCTGATATGAGATGCATGTTAATGTACCGTATAAATTGCACAAAAGTACATGCAATTGACTTTCAAATCCCTTCCCACTGCTCTTTCTGGTGTAATTGCTGTTGTGGCAAACCACAGTGAAAATCAGCTCCTCCACGTAGGTCACACTGAAAACAAACAGTCTTTTGCAAAATCAATTTGACCCATGTCTGGTTCAGCTGATTTAAAACACACTAGTGTCCTCATCCTATGCCAGAGGGAAAACATGTGATGTAGGATCACATTCCCTCTCAACCCACAGACCTCCCAACAGACCTGAAGCTGAGAGGGGCCAAAACAGAGCACGCTGATGGTCTGCCACAGCAGTTCACCCTCCAGTCACCCCTTCAGACTGACAGGGTCCAGGAGTCAAAGCATTATTTTTTCCTCTTGTAGCCAGTTGGCTCCTCCTGCAGACTGGCATCTCTGTGGGTAGCCCCAGGGAAGCACACATTAGCATACCCACATGGTGGTTGGCCTTAGTTTGTTGGATGTTGACAAAGAAAGGCAGAAGGTGGCAATTGGCCCATCTTTTGGACAGCTACCCATCAGTTTTGGAGCAAAAAGATGTACTGGCACAACGGTGTGGTTGGGGTGGGGTGGAGAAAGAGACAGAGTGGACCAGAGGGAAAAACATATAGCTAAAGGCACAAGGCAAATGTGTAGACCCTTTTGTCACTCCCTTCCTCCATCTGCAGTGTGTCATTTCACTGCAGGGGGTTCTGTTCCACCAAGACCAAAAGTCTGGTCCATGAAAGCTTGTTTCCTACCATTTAGCACAAAAGGACTCTTTGCAGCAAGCTGTTTTTGCACTGACAAGAGAATATCCCGTCTTCCTGGTGCTGACAGGCCAGCAAAGTCCTACTGTGGGCTTTTTGTCCAAAGAGGACACATCATCACCGGTAGCAAAAACCTGCTGATGAACTGACACCAACTGTCCAAAATGTCCAAGTACTCTTTTAACTAAGTCCAGCAGAAATGCTCCATATCTCCGGCTTCAGCCACTGAACTTTGGACACAAATGCAGAGCCACTGGGTTTTTCACTATTGAGCCATAGTTGTATTAGGTTTTCTGTGGCTTACTCAAGAATGTGCCTTGCAGCTATCTGGCCTCTCAGTGGATCGACAGCGGTAATGCAATGGTTGTTTGTTTGCAATGTCCCTCCTGCTAATGCAATAATGTTTTAAGCCCTCAGGTGGAGGTGTTAGTTTATGTTAGAGTTTCTGTCAGGTGGAGATGTTATTTCCCTTCGGATGAAAAACATATTGATGAAATATGTCACTTTCCGAGTTGTGCGGAGTATGAAACAGCCTTTCATAACAAGTTCCTATTGAACAAATGGCTTTCAAACTTAATATCGAGCAATGTTTAGACACAGTTGTCAGATAGTACAGATCGCTGATTGTAGAAACACAAGGCACTTAGAGGTACAAGCTCTCTTTGTGTTTAATGCTACATTACCAGGCACTGGCACTTTATGTCTGGTAAAAATTTTAAATCATGTATCCAAGTGGTTTCATTTGGAAAAAATAACACAATGGACTCCATTAATTATGATAAATGTGACAGCACTTGAACACACGGCTGTAACCAACCATTTTAAAGTACAGACTAAAGTATAGCCTCTAATACCAATATGACAAGAATGAGGGTCTACCTTACAGCTAGTTTTCTAGTGCCACGTTACTGTTTTACACTGAATCACTGTTATGTCATGTTCACATTAATGTTAGTTACTGTAACAATGAGTTTCTGACCTAAATATGACATGAATGCAATTGTGTTATAATTCATAGCAAGCTGGAATTACCAATGGGGAAAAATAAATAAATAAATAAAAATAAAAAAATCAGACAATTTCTCTGAAAGCTCTGTAATAACACTAGCTTGGAGCCAAATAATACAGAACACACTACAGACACATATAGCTCATGTCAAACTCCATTCTTAAGGTGCTTAATAAGGTTAATTAATGTAGTACTCTTGCACAGAAGCCATGCAAGTTTTAGTTACATGACTGATGTTTCAGTTAAGTGCTTAAATTACCCTCGTTTTTAGGAAAAACTAACCGTGTCTTGTGAGCAGGTAATTTGTTAGTTTGGTACTGTTTTCTGTTTGGGGTTTAAAGCAAAGAAAAGTAAGACTGGAGGAATATTCAGTGAAGAAAGAAGCAGAGTAACACCTAGGGTTGGATGCTGGCACTGCCCAGCTATCTATTCTACAACCTGATAAAATTTTCAGCTGGTTTGAAGGCATCGATTAACTTTAGTAAACGAGACCATATAACTCAAGACTTGAGTAGTTAACTTAACTGTGGTTCCAAAAACAATGGCAGTGTGGTTTGGTCACCACCAACAATCAACTATTACCATCAGGTAAATAAACAGAAAATAGCTCGGAAGCAACACCAAAGAAAAAAAGTAAGATGTTTCTTATTCCTTTACTGCAATAATTATAGCAAATCAGGTATTATTCCTTACTTAATACCCACATTTAAATTAGTAAGTGAGAGAAAAATGGGTGGATTGACAGACTTGAGTCCAACATATTAATCTAACTGTCGTATGAACGGGTAACTCAAGACAACTCATGACAGCCAGCCTCCACCTTGAGTTGTCTGATGATGAAAACTATAACAAATCTTCAAGGGGACCTAATATGTTCATTCTGAACTCTACTAGAGTAGCTTTTTATAATTTGGAGTTCAAAATAATCCATAATAATCTAATATAAGACTTGGCAGTCCCTCAGTCCTATAACAAGCCGTTTTAGTTCCCTTCCTCCTCCTTTTAAGACAAGTTTCTTCTTCTCACAGTCAGAGCTGTGTGCCTAAGATGACCAAATTTGGGATATCCACTCTCATTCTGACATCATGCATTTGCCCATTTTAAATATGAGCATCGGCCATTGTAACACTATATATATGACAGAAAATAAGGAAAAGCAAAATAGGTCCCCTTGACACTTGTGAGACCTTCCCAGCTAATGTTAATACAATTTTTAGAGACTGTCACACTGGTCAACCCTGTCAACCATAAAGCTATTGTGGAATATGACTAGCTGCATGCTGCAGATGCATGCCTTGACTATGCCATTACATTGGCTACAAATGGGAAAAAATGATACAGAGAAGTCTGCTGCTGAGCACATTTCTCCTTTCTCCTTTGCTAAGGAAAAAGGAGACCATCATCAGACCATCAGCATGCTCTGTTTTGGCCCCTCTCGGGTTCAGGTCTGTTGGGAGGGCTGTGGGTTGAGAGGGAATCTGATCCTACATCGCATTGATTTCTATCCCTCAATCTCTGTTCCTTTCCTGTTTCCCTTCTTGCTTTCTCCTACTGTCTTTGAGTTTTCTCTCACCACCTGTCATATCTGCACCACAGACACAAAATTTAGCATACATGCCAAAAATGCTTTAAACTGCTGATGTAGACAATATGTTGAAATAAAAAAGTACACAACAGTAGGACGAAGGTTGCTATGGAAACACTCTCCATTGTCACTAACAAATCGACTCATTCAAGGTTCACTGGAGACAGTTGGGCCAGAAATGGCAAAACAAGAAAAAAGGAGCACACTGCTTTTCACTGCACATGGAACATAAGAGCATTTAGGCGATGCGTATTACTCAGACGTAATGTGCCGAAGATAGGAATTAGAAAGCCAAACTGGAAACCATAGCTGGGGGTAGTTTGTAAATAAGGATCTTTCTCATATTTACCTAATTCCCACAGCCACTGGCCAAAAATGCTGACCTGAGAGCTGTAATTAGTGGCTAGCCCTGCATGCGCCTCGTGTAAGTTTATGTTTAGCAGCAACAGCTACGTCAGATGATCAAGTGTTTCAGAGTAGAGAGGCATGTGTATGTGCTTATGAGCATTCTAGTGTGTGTGACTGTGTGTGTATGTGCATTTGTGAGAGTGGAGCATCACCTTGAGTGCCTGCTTTCTTTACTCAGGCAAGTCACGTCCTCACCCAGACACAAACGAAACCAAAAACTCAGGCAACAGCAAGGGGTTGCCAGAGAGTAAGAGATAGAGGGGAAGAAATAGGTAGAGAGAGGAAGAAATAAAGATAA